>VDFB02041796.1:0-65011 GCA_007258455.2 Sequoia sempervirens
GAAGAGGGAGAGGGATAGAAAGAGATAGAGAGAGAGGGAAAGAAAGAGAGATAGAGTTGGAATAGAGAGATAAAGAAGAGAGAGAGAGACATAGAATTATGGAGTTTAAGAGAGGGAGAAAGGGAGAGAAGGAGAGGGAGAGATAGGGGGAAAGGGAAAGGGAGAGATATGGAAAGGGATATATATAGAGAGATAGAGATAAAGAAAAAGAGATAGAGAGGGGGAGAGAGAAAGAGGGAAATAGATAGAGGGAGAGATAGATAAATATAATTAGAGAGGGACATATAGAGAGAGGGGAGGGAGAGATAAAGAGAGGGTGATATAGATATGGAGAGAGAGGGAGAGGGAGATGGAGAGATAGGGAGAGACAAAGAGGGTGAGAGAAGGAGATAAAGATAGGGAGGAAGAGAGATGGAGAGAGAGGAGAAAGAGATAGAGAGGAAGAGGGAGAGATAGAGATATAGAGATAGAGAGGGAGAGGGATAGAGAGATAGAGAGGGAGAGGTTAAGGGAAATATAGAGATATAGTGAGAGAGATAGAAAAAGAAAGAGGAAAAGACTGAGATAAAGAGATAAAGAAAGAGAGGGCGAGGGAGAAAGACATATCTAGAGGTAATAATAGAGATATAAAGAGATACATGAGAGGGAGAGATAGAGAGAGGGAGATAAAGAGATTTAGAGGGATAGAGAGAAATAGAGATGATAGAGATAGAGTGAGAACATATAGAGATATATCAAGAGGGAGAGGGAGAGAGTGAGATAAAAATAGATAGAAACAAGGATAGAGATGGAGGGTGGAGGGAGGGGGAGGGAAGGAGAGAGGGGGAAATAAGAGGGAGAGAGAGGGAGAGAGAGGGAGGAAACAGATCTATAAAGATAGAGAGGGAGAGTAAGAGAGAGGAGAGAGAGGGAGAGAGGGAGAGAGAGAAACATAAAGAAAGGGTGAGATAGATAAAAAGATATAGAAGGAGGGGAAGAGGGAGAGAAATATAAAGAGAGAGAGAGAGAGAGAGAGGGAGGATATAGAGATAAAGAGAGGGAGAAAATATAAAGATGGAGAGGGAGAGTGAGAGATATTGAGAGGGAGATGGAGAGAGATAGAGAGATAAATAGTGAGCAAGAGAGAAACATAAATAAATGGCGAGAGAGAGATAGGGAGAGAAAGGAGAGGAAGTGGGAGGGGAGAGAGATAGAGAGATAGAGAGGGATGAAGGGAGAGAGGGGGAGAGATAAAGATATAGGGAGGATAGAGAGATATAGAGAAATAGAGGGAGAGAGAATAGAAGGAGAGGGTGAGAGATAAAGAGATAGTGGGAGAGATATAAAGAGATAGAGGGCGAGGGATCTAGACAAATAAAGATGGTGGAAGATATATATAAAGAGATAGTGGGAGAGGGAGAGATAGAAATAGAGAGAGTGAGAGGGATAGATAGAGAGAGGGAGAGATAAATATATACAAAGGAGAGAGGGAGAGAGATATATATAAAGAGGAGAGAGGGAGAGGGAGACATACAGAGAAAGAGAGAGGAGAGAGAGATATGGAGAGGGAGAGTGGGGGAGAGATTTATAGAGAGAGAGAGAGAGAGGGAGAGGGAGAGGGAGAGATAGAGGGAGAGATAGAGGGAGAGATAGACATATAGATACACATAGAGAGACAAAGAGAGAGGAAGAGATGAAGAGAGAGAAAAATAAACGAGATGGAGAGAGGAGAGATAGATAAAGATAGATAGAGGGAGAGATAGAGATAAATATAGAGAGGGAGAGATAAAGAGAAAGGAAGAGATAGAGATAAAGAAGGAACAATATAGATTTATAGGGGGAGAGAGATAGAGGGAGAGAGGGGAGATATAGAGGGAGAGAGGGGAGATATAGAGAGATAGAGATAAGAGAGAGATATAATGACAATGATAGAAAGATAGATAGATACTAAATTGAATGAACCTTTTAAGATTCTATAAAATACACTCACGTTTCATAACTTGAGAATGTTATATAATCTAAGTGCATTATATAATATGCTCGTGGTTTGTAAAAAAAAATTCTTGCCAAATTTTCCTTGGAGTAGGTTTGGGAAACAATCCTAAAATCTTGGACTATTAATTTACCTCCATTTCATATTTTTGACATTCAATAGATTTTTTCAACTTGCACATCATCAGGTTTACACATTGTGTAACAATATTTAGTAAAATTGCTACCAAAATATCACACATCTTCTTAGATTTTTAACCATATAACTTTTTTATTTGAAATAAATTAACATGTTTATTTTTATTTATTTTTACTAATGTTTCTATATTCATCATATAGATAGGTATTGATTTGTCCTTATAACTTTTGATCCACTTATCGAAATTTGAAAAAAATATAGGATTTTTCTACACTTCACTCTTTAAAAATTATTATTTTAATATACTTTTTATTATTTTGTGCAAGTTATGTGACATGCATGCTCAATTATGTATGTTTTAGGATGCATCCCCCTTTGAAAATCACAAAAAAAAATTCAAAAATTCAAAACAAAAAAACACACAACTTCACTCTTATTATATTTTTGCCAACCAATTTTTAAAACTACTAAATAAAAAAACAAAAGATAAGGGGGTGCACACTAGAATTTATATGTTACATTTTAGTGAGAAAATAGGTTCACTTTTGTGTGCACACAACATTTCACTCTCTTACTATTAACTATTAAAAAAAATTGTAGTTTAGAAACTAGATTTAGAGTACTACAATTCTTGTTTTTGTCATATTTTCAAATTTTGAGTGCATGCATCTCAAATTACTCATCCAAGTTTAGGTTTAGCTTCTTTCAAGAAAAAAGTGGCCACTTTTAACCCTCTTTTTATATGGACAATTTTCATGCACTTGCCTTAAGGCCAAACATTACCACCAAGTATAGGTATTATACTCACATGATATACCCCTAAAAAATTACCAATAATCTCCATGGATTTGGTGGTGGGTACACCTAAAACTTACCTTAATCATGATAACATCCTAGTGGTAGCAGATCCATTAATTAAAGTAACACTTTATACCTATCAATAATAAGGATTATGGTCAAGCTATAGCAATAAAATTCCTTAAGGAGATAGTTATATTATATAGGGTGCCAAAGGTAATCATCTCTAATAGGGACAAGATATTCACCTCCTAATTTTGGATCACTCTAATGATAGCTCTAGGTACTAAACTTAGTTTCAACATGACCTATCATCCACAAATTGATTACCAAATTGAGAGTTAACTAGATTATGAGGGATGTGTTTTGAATGTACGTAATGGACCAACCTATTAAGTGGGAAGAAATTGTTTCATTGGTGAATTTTCCTTACAACAACACCTACCAAACATCCATTCAAATCATGCCCTTTGAATCTCTCTATGGCATAAAGTCCACCTGGAATTAATCAAATGGGATGGATTGGAGAATTGAGTCAACATAGTTCTTGAGATGCTTCATGAGTATGACTAATAGGTAAATATTATGAAAGAAAGACTACAAGATTCCTCAAACACCAAAAGAGTTATGCAAATACAAGGACAACACTAAGAGAATTTGAAGTAGGAAGCAAGGTATTTCTTCATATAAAAAAATAGAAGAGTAAAACAAAATTTGATAAGGCTACCAAATTATCCCCCCTAATTTATTAAACCATTTGCTATTATGGAGAATATTAGCCATATGGCTTATCAACTCACTCTCCTCCCATCTCTCATGCATACATAACATATTACATGTGTCCTTTCTCTAGAAATGTGTACCTGACCCCACACATGTGATTGATTGATAGGCACTGTAAGTAGAAGAGGCCAAGGAAATATTCCTATGTCTACTCACAATCATGGAAGACATAATATTCTACTACACAACTAAACTATACAATAGGAAAAAAGACATATGGTACCAATATCAAGAGCATGGAGCCACCTAGGAAGATGATGAAATGATTAAACAAGAATACACCCACTTATTTAACTATTTTGGATTGGCTTATCTCCAAGGGGGGAGGATGTCACATCCCCAAAAACTTTATATTTTATTTTGTGTTAAACACCTTATGTACCAATGTAACTTGGAGTAAGGTAGGAACCCTAGTATTTGAACTATATGAACATACTTGGTATTTTTGGATGTATATGGATTCAATGATCAATGTTAAAGAATTAATACTTTTAATTATTAATTATCACAATTGATGACTACCTAAGAGGTTACGAACTATTGTTATTTTCATTTTGGTTTATGATATGATTGTATTCACACATTTATTTTATCTTTTTGGACTAACTAGATAATAATGCTCTTGTGGTGACATGTGTATAATAGAATGATCTCAATACCATGAAACCTCACTGCTACATCCTTGAGGTAAAATTCCAACTAGATAGCTCATCCAATTTGAATTCCCTACTAGATGAAAGTTGTGACCTTGACCATTAGCTAGTCACTATAGTTAAGAATTATTGTTTACTGTACCTTTTACCTTCTGCTAGAATTCTTATTATAATTATTCGTAGCAAGCCAATTGATAAATCGATTTCATTGACCAAGAGTTGATAACTATACTTCATGGAACAATGTGTTTGTCTCGATTGTTTTCTAAGGGGTAAATACATACATACATACATATATATTATAATGAAAATATTGACAAAGATGAATACCTATGTGTACAAATTTTGATAATTAATATGACCTTAGAAATAAAATAGAAATAAGAAAGAGAGGAAGGTGTAAAAGAGAAATTGGGAAAATAAAATATCAAAGTAAAATAACAAAGGTTGTGGCACTTTCACTAAAGACCAAGTAGAGAAGAATGTAGGACATTAACTAAGGAATGATCCTCCTTGATATGCTTGGGATAAAACCTTAAACATAGAGGAAGAAATTTCACAACTTCATTTTTCTTGGGAAAAATCTTTATTAATGTTAAAAAGGTAAAAAATCATGTGTGGATGTCAACCCAAGTTGGGAGGTAATTAGCAAGTGCATATAGGAGCTAGGCATGGCCATTTGGGCTCATTTTTACAAGATTCCAGCCTAAATGAATAGGAATTGAACATAGGTATTGGATAAGTTATCAACTATTAAAATACATTCATTGAAACTCAATTCCATGGTTAGATACCTTTTCTACCATTAGCCCTCCGCAAATTTAAGATATTTTCATATTCTTTTGTGGTTGAAGTTTTTTCGTTTTTTACATTATTGCACAATCATGAAAGAACACAAAAATAAATCGTACCAATACTTATTCTTTGTATCAAAGTTATACAATGTTCATTTCAAATTATGCCTTTGGTCGGGGCAAGGATTTAATCACACGTGAGCACTAGCACTAGAATAGATATAATAATAAAGAATGGCATGGTTGTATTTAATTGAAGTTTCCAATTAGTATTTTATCTATAATGCTACCCTATTTTGTAAGAATGTTGAAGAATTTAATAAACAATACCATTGTAATCAAATAAGTTACCCAAATGCGTAGCAAACATAGAACAAGTTTTATGAAATTTCAATACCATCAAACTAGTTTCCTAAACTAGTTAATATGAAACCCCTAGTGTCACCCCACCACACAGGCTGACCTGATCACTGATTGACTGTTCACCCACTGCATACCTTTTCTAAATAATTAAGTGCAAATAATCTAGCAAGGAAAATAATATGAAGGCATAAATTTAGTTTTGTTATAGTTTATCACTAATTGTTATGTATAGTACAACACCAATAAATCCCAAATCTTAAACATACTTTTAGTTATCAAAGTAGTTAAAATTTTGGAAAAATACTATAACCTAAATGAATAGACCAACCTCTATCTGAATAAATCCTATTTCAAATAATGAAACATTTTTTAAGAATTAAAGCTCCAAGGATTCACTTAAGATTTCAAGGAGTCTACAAAAGTGAATGGGTCTGCTATTCACTTTAAGCTAAATAACATAGTTAATAAAAGACTTGAGTGACTAACATAATATGAAATATACATGCTACATTGAGAAAAATACTTTGGTAAGGGTTATAGTCCCTTTTTAATCATGCCTGCTTGTAGTCTTAAGCATAGGGGGAGGGTATCCCAACCCCACTCTTTGTTAGTATGTCTCTACTACCACCTTTACAAGCTATATATAGAATGAATATATAATAGTGGACCTCAATGTTAACCTTAAATCTAGAACAATGGTTTATTTCATAATCCTTTATGGATGAGTGTAATACTTTCTAACCTTCTATCTCTAGCTATCATAAATAAGCTTATATTTCACCTTGGAATACACTCAATCATAAGAATATTGTGGCTAGAATTAGATAATAAAATTCTTGGCTAGTAGATGACCACAAACCTAAATCTGCATGATACATGATTGATTAGCTAATTGTTACTAGTACCATGTAGGTGATGAATTCTAGAAGATAACTTCTATATCTCCAAGATTAGTTAGCCTCCACTAGTAGATTCAAAGTGAAGAGTGCTAGCAAATATCCTTGTTGTGATACAAAAGTGGTTTAGACAGTTTTTGCCAATACCATTCAAGTTACTAATACTAGGAACTAATTGTTGTATCAAGGGTTAACTAATTTTCACCAATAATATAGAGGTGATATATGTCAAGTGCTACATGTTGGTGATCTAAGTTGTAGATCCCAAATTCCTAAGGTCTAAGAATCTCCCAAATGCTAGGGGTGTCAAACCTGTGAAGATTACTACAATCCTATATTCAAGTTGGGAAATTTAGGACCCAATTTTGAGGTGGGTACGACCTCCTTTGCTTCTGGCTTTGCAAGACCAAGGGGTTTTCCTTGAGGTGTTGAATTAGATATTGAAACTATGATTGAATGTGTCACGTCTCATACTTTGATGATATTTTGACCATGACTTATTTTGATAATGTTTGACCATGACTTTATGAGATTTAAGATACGAATTATGATACGTGTTAAAGCAATATAATATACTACAATGTTTTGATGTATGGGAATGTAGAAACAAATAATTGTTTTCTTTCAAGAATTTTGAATGCATTTATATAAAATAGGAATGTTGATTAATTATTGTTTAAATTTATGTTTCTGTAATGGTTACTAATACATTTTCATTTTTTTTTGCACGCCTGAGTGCATATGAGTTGCAGGTGATCGAAGGCCAAGGTGATCGAAGGCCAAGAATGTGATTGAGGAAAAGAAGGTTAGCTCCCCGACAGGGTAAAAGAGGAGAAGCTCTCGATTACGCACACACCACTTAAATCATGTAGCTGCATTAGGGCATATATGTTTTTCAATGTGATTGCGTGAAATTGATTAGCATAGCAAATTTAAAATATGGTTTAATTGACCTTAGAAATTGTGGAAATAGTATGGCTTATTCTATTTTAATTAATCTCCATTTTATTTGAGTAATAAAAGGAAAAATCTATTTTTTTTTTAAAAGTATAATTAAAGAAAAAATAAAACAAAATAAATAATGGAATATAACATTGTGTTTAAAATGAAATTATAAATTTACATAAAAAGGGATATATATATATATTTCTGTTTTGGTATATGGTGAATTCTCCAAAAATAATGAAGAATGAACAGCTCAAGAGAACATTGGGCTCTGGAATTCTGTCTTAAAACGAACAATTCACTTGGCATGTGGCAATCCTTAAGAATTGCATGAGAATTCGATCTGTCATCTGGAAAATTTATGCATGATCCTCAAAAAAGAGGAAGAGGGCTTTAAGAAAGAAGAGAGGACTTCGATTGAGGATATCCGAGAGCTCTGGAACAGAAGCGAAGAAGGTATTGTTGGGCATCTGCACTGGAAGCAAATTTTGCCAGGTTCTTTTCATTGCTATGCCTTCTTTTAATTTTATTTAAAAACTGCAGTAAGGAAATGGGAGGAATGAAATGTTTTATTCTCTGATTAGAGTACAAACAACTGAGAAATTCTTTCCAATTTCATTTTGAAATCTGGGTAACAGCTTACTTCTCTGTGTTGCAATTATAGAATACACATTCTTCCTTCAGAATTAGGGTTTTCGTTTTGTTGCAAGTCTGCATTTTATTGAAATGATATAACCTATATATATATATCTATGCATATATATATATGCACAGGAATTCGAATTCCCATGCATATATATATATATGTCTGCATAAAAATTTTGTCATCTGAATAAAATCAAAATGTCTTTGAGATAAATTCGAATGCAGTTTATACTGGGCAAAATGTCTTTCTTTATTCTGAGTTTTGAAATTGCTAAACAGAGGAAAGAGGAAGGGATTATTTCCCTTGCCCTCCCCATGGGAAGGTCGTGGACTGTGGGAGGCTCACACCCTCCACAGGCCGCGGCCTGTGGAGGAGGCGCGAGCCCCTCACAGCCCGCCCCCTCCCCATGGGAGGGGCAAGGGCTTCCCTGAGCCCTTTAGTCGCTCAATGCCAGTAAGGAAACCATGTAAAAATTACCCTGTTCTGTGTGCACGGCCAGTGAATTCTTTGAACAGATTTATAAACCAGAATTTCTTTCGTCAAATTATACACAGCTGTACATGATTTTCTACACACATACATATATATGTATACATATACAATTGGCTGCATATACATACATATATATATATACTTATATATATACATATATATATAGATATCCATGCATTTATGTGCCAAATACAAATTGAAACAGGAAAACCATTTCCAGAAAATAGTATGAACTCTGTTAATTATGTGCCAAATACAAATTGAAATAGGAAAACCATTTCCAGAAAATAGTATGAACTCTGTTAATTATGTGCCAAATACAAATTGAAACAGGAAAACCATTTCCAGAAAATAGTATGAACTCTGTTAATTATGTGCCAAATGCAAATTGAAACAGGAAAACCATTTCCAGAAAATAGTATGAACTCTGTTAATTATGTGCCAAATACAAATTGAAACAGGAAAACCATTTCCAGAAAATAGTATGAACTCTGTTAATTATGTGCCAAATACAAATTGAAACAGGAAAACCATTTCCAGAAAATAGTATGAACTCTGTTAATTATGTGCCAAATGCAAATTGAAACAGGGAAACCATTTCCAAAAAATAGTATGAACTCTATTAATTATGTGCCAAATACAAATTGAAGCAGGTAAATCATTTCCAGAAAATAGAATGAACTCTGTTAATTATACACAAATATCTCAGTAATATTAAACCTGTAACAAGAACATAAAGGTTTTGAGAAACCATGTAAACTGGAAAGCATTTTGATTTCTTAAACATATACTTACTTACAGAAGTATACCCTGAGTAAAGGAATACAATATAAAATGTGAATGCTAAATTATCTTCCAAACCTCTGAAATTCTGAATAAATTGCACTGTTTCAGTATACTATTATTACTTTGAACCCTGTATTGAAATTGGGAATTACACTATCAGTCAGTATGAGCTTGGAAAAATTAGGAATACATACTGAAAATAGAAAACACTGTTCCTTTCAAATAAATTGATTAATTCTTCTTCTTATAATACACTGAAAAGTATTAAGACATATACGTCCTTCTTTAAAAAAAAATAGAGCCTTTATTCCAAACAGAAAAGGGATTACTTACAAAGGAATAAACGAGATCTTACAACTGAATTACAAAGGATTCACATTTGAAATTCTTTTAGAATTAATTGAATGATTGAAACATGTATGAAAGTGTATAACCTTCTGCTTTGGTATTTATTCATACTTCACTATGGTAACTTCCGGGACAGGGTGCCGAAGGTGGGCAAACAGAGACGGTAGTATTACCTTTTCTAAACTACCATTCACTTGTATTATTTTGCTTGGCCAAGCACTTGTACCATTGAAATAGATGGGTTTGTTTTAAAAGCCTAGAAATTTATATGTATTTGAGTCTCTGCCACCTCCTGTTGCAAGAAATGTGTTTATTTCTCATGTTAGAAATGCATATAGGCATCAGGCACGCATCGAGAGTTCCCTCCTATTTTGTTGTTTCGGGTTGCTAGGCTCCTTTATGCAGGGCCGGGGATTCCTTCGAGTTAGGAAGGGACCTGGGGAAGTCATGGACTTCGTGGTTGGGCGGAAAAGGCGCCTGAATCACATTCTTGGCCCCAGCTCGCAAGAAGACCAAGGCGTCACGGCGGTTGGTGGTTCCAAGTTTATTTGCTATTGATGTACTTATGTATTATTCAGATTTGGCTTGTGAAGCTCATTGTAAATGTATATGTATTTTGACATTCTTGTTGAAAATTGAAATGGAAGTATGATTTGAAAGTATTTAATGTAACATTGATTTGAAAAGTTAAAGTTTTATAACTTAGCATAGAAAAGATGTTTCTATTTGAAGGATTGATTCCTCCAAGAGAGGTTGAATATATATAGATATGAGAAAGTCATTGAAATACTTATGCTTTGTATAATCTTGATACATTACATTGATATTATTGTTAATTATGAAATGCAATTTAAATTCCCTTTTATTTAAGCTCTCTTGGAAGTGTTATGGTCGATGTTGACTACTTGGAAACCTTTTTATAATGGTTGAATAAATTGAAAATACTCTTAATTTTCTCTTTAATACTGATTTAAAACGGATTGAAAACACTCTTAATTTCCGAGTGCTACAGAATGCTTCCTTACAACCAACTATACCCATTGCATAATGTAGATCACAATATACCTATGTGCTAGTTGGACATGCAAGTCTTAACACCTTATTAAACAAATGATCTACCACATAAACATTTGAGAATGTATTTTATGATAACCCCTTGTGTTGTTGTATACATTCAAACATGGTTAGGACACATAAACTTGTAAATTTGATAAATATGTTTAAGTTGATGTATTTTGAATGAGGATTGTGGGAGACAAAGATAGTCACAAAATGGTTCCTTTATCCATTGGGAAATAGAGTCTCTAGATTTAATCAAACATGTAATAATTAAAAACAATGTAATGTCTTAATCAAATCACCACAAAAGATTATACCTTTCAAACTGCATAAGCAACTTGGGCTCTACATATATACATTCATAAAAATAATAAATGGTTGCAAAATATTGAGTGATTCTACTTAGTAATCTATGAATATGCCCATACACTTCCTTTATTTTTATGTTGAAAATATATATTACAAAGGTTTTACATACTTTTGGTTGAAAAACTAAACAACATATATCTAGAAATGCATACCATACATAAGGAGACACTCAACTAAGGTTGATTCTTCCTTTAATCATTCGATCTTCAATGTTTACAAGATTTTATTACAAGTTTGAGATAAACTCAAATAATTACAATACAAAAGTAGCTACACCCATAATTGGAAATTGAAACCCGAGGGGTTCCTTTGAATATCTCGCTTTGGCAGGTTGTCATTGCTCCTCTCTTGTCTCTAAATTTTATCCTCTGATCTCCTCCTCCTTTCTTCTTTGTCCAATCTCAAAAATATATCTTGCAACACCATCTAAAGACCTTGGGTAAATAACCATGATCATTTAAAATTGTATAGGCTTCCCATGTCTGCATGCATCACCTTCACATTGCTATACACTTGAAGCCATACACCTTGCATTATCAACCATATGCTTTTGTACATGTTATCCATGTCTTAAAGGGGCCCAAATGTACCAAGAGGCCTTTGAGAATCTTCACTTTTTGAAACATATTCATTTTGAGACCATTAATGGCATCCTAGGTCGTGCAAGAAGGTAGGTAGGGCTTTTCATTTGAACAACAGGGTTTCAAGAGTTTGCATGCCAAAGGGGGAGGAAGGAAAAAATGCTCTGAAAGTTTGATAGGCGTGAGGGTATGAGAAACACTTGAAATCCTAAAATTGGACTTGTTGAGGATGGCATGACAAGGGTGATAGGTCAAACCAAAATGACAGTATGAGAAACTCTAAAATCCCAACAGTTTGCAAAGTGAAATTTTTAGAAGGAAAGTTGGCAGTTGAGAAAAGGATGCATGAATGACCAAACCTAGAATCCTAAATTTCAAGGAAAATGGACTTAGAGGGGAAAATTGAACTTATTGGAGATAACAAGTTAGACTGACATGACGTTATAAGAAATTCTGAAATCTTAAAATTTTGCAAAGTGGCCCAAAGAAAAGAAAAATTACAAGGCATTTACCACAAAAGCATCCTACACCAAAGAAAAAATCAAACACATAAAAGTGGGTGCCAACACTACCCATGTTGTGAAGGGGTTAATAAATATTTCAGTAAGGCCATGTGGTGATATTTGTCAAGAAATACCCAATCATAGATTAACAAACTTATTGACAATGGTGTAGAAATGATAGACATCAATCCACCAATTTGAAAAGGTTCATCACTTTGTGCATATCTCACTTTCAACCTACATGATCATTTTGGAATTGAAGATGGTCCTTTTCCTAGTTGTCATGACTTGCTACTAGCTACTTCAATTTATGTTCAAATGGATTGTCTATTTCTTTATCACATATTTATAATTTTTTTCAAAATAGATATTTATATTATATGCATAAAGTTTCAAAAATTGTTCCTTTACATTATCTTCAATTTTTTAACAATTTCTTTGCTATTAATGATAATAAATGAATTTTTTTATTAAACATGTTGATTTGAGTGTCTCAAACCAAAAGTTAACACATTTATATGCTTCCACCCTTTTCAAAAAATTTAACACAAAATTACAATGATAACTTTCAAGTTGGAATAATGTACATAAACTCTAAATTCTTTCTTAATTAAAAGATTTTCTATTACTAGAATAAAAATCTAATTTCAAGTTGCAATTATCTATAACGGAAGGCAATTTTATTTTGTAGAAGCCTCAAAGGCTTGATTTGATTTCTCCTTCTACAAGAGACAATTGGGATAATAGGACGAGATCTTACAGGTATTATAAATGAATTTTATAAAAATGAGGATTGGTTGTCTTATATTCTCATGAAGAATAATCCTGGGGTCACAGCTGCAACTCTGATTGATCACAATCCTCCTCGTCAGATTACAGGGACGTTCACTGACAACCAATTCTAGATTAAACTTTGCCTTTAAGGAAGCACCCACTTGAAGAGGGTTACCGTTGGAAAGTGAGCTAAGAAGAGACCAAAAGGATAACCAAGTTAGTTCTCTTTCCAATGGCAAAACATTTCAAAGTTCGAAGGATGGACGCCGTGTAAGGCACCTAGAAGTATGCCAGGATGCAGAGGATCATTGTCTCTATTGACTGACCTTGGACCTCATAAGAAGTAGGCCTACATGTGGAGAGAGTTGCGGATATGAATAGAGGCATACAAGGAACAATCTAGAATTGCTTTCCCTTCTCATTCCATTCTTTCATTTCTCACCCATTCTTCCATTGTGACAATTTGTGTCTGTTTCTCACTTTCTTTTGACACGGCCTTTCATGGCTTCTGCATCGTGTGAAAAAGGTAAACAAACAGGTTTGTTTTCACTT
The DNA here is from genome assembly GCA_007258455.2 of Sequoia sempervirens. NCBI lineage: Eukaryota > Viridiplantae > Streptophyta > Pinopsida > Cupressales > Cupressaceae > Sequoia > Sequoia sempervirens. The sequence continues at coordinate 13,453 of VDFB02041796.1, forward strand.
GGAGCAGTCTATGAAATGACAGACTAAGATAAGTTAATGTACTTCGAGTTGATTTTGATTTTAGGGAAAGATATGCTGAAAGAAATTCCAGGGTTTGAGCTTCTCTGACAAAAACCTTTTGAAAGCAACTTTCACAAAATCATGACCCTCTGTTTTAGCCATCATGTGACAGATTTTGTACTCAGCACATCTTGAAACAAGAGTTCCTAATCTTATAAGAAAAAAACTTAAATCAGAAGAGCCTCCGGAATAACAATTTAATAAAAATTTGAAGCTTCCACCTTAAAAAAATTAGTATATTATAAGAGCAGCAAGCCAAGAATGAGTCTCAAAAACTCAAAAACAACATAAAATCAGTTACAGAAACTCAGACAGCCAGGTCATTATGTATGTCATTTGAAAAGAGTCATTGCTTTGTTGACGGTAAAGTTTCCTTCTTCAGAGCAACACAACTACAAAACCCTTTCAGGCTTATCTTAAGTAGAAGCACATAAGCAAATGGCAAACTAATGTAAGAGAGATTTATTTATTAGATGAAAAAGGTCGCATACATATAGCAGGGGTACGAATAAAACAGAAATAAAAGATTAAAACCCTCCGCGCAGGCGCAGGACGAGGTGAAGTGTGGACTCCTTCTGTATGTTGTAATCAGCCAGAGTTCGGCCCTCCTCGAGCTGTTTCCCAGCGAATATGAGGCGCTGCTGATCGGGAGGAATGCCCTCCTTATCTTGGATCTTCGCCTTCACATTGTCAATTGTGTCGGAGCTCTCCACTTCCAAGGTGATGGTTTTGCCTGTGAGGGTTTTGACAAAGATCTGCATTCCACCACGCAGGCGAAGCACAAGGTGAAGGGTTGACTCCTTCTGGATATTGTAGTCGGCAAGGGTCCTGCCGTCTTCCAGCTGTTTACCGGCAAAGATCAGGCGCTGCTGGTCTGGGGGAATTCCCTCCTTGTCTTGAATTTTGGCCTTGATGTTGTCGATGGTGTCGGAGCTCTCCACCTCCAGAGTGATAGTCTTGCCCGTCAATGTCTTGACAAAGATCTGCATTCCTCCCCTCAGACGGAGAACCAGGTGAAGGGTGGACTCCTTCTGGATGTTGTAATCAGCAAGCGTACGCCCCTCCTCCAGCTGTTTGCCTGCAAAGATGAGGCGCTGCTGATCGGGAGGGATTCCCTCCTTGTCCTGGATCTTCGCCTTCACATTGTCGATCGTATCCGAACTTTCCACCTCCAGAGTGATGGTCTTGCCTGTCAATGTCTTCACAAATATCTGCATGTTGTATTTCTTGATTTTTCCTAAAAATCAAAGCCTTTACACAGATGGATTAAGCGGAAAAAGGCTCCTACTTTGAAACCTACTCAAAGTTTTTTATAAAACCCAAATTCAGATGGGTTAAAGGAAGACCCGAGAAGCCTATTTATACTCTTTTCTACAGACGATTCGTTTCCCTTGTAGCACGATACGTGTAAACCACCGCGTAGTTTCTACCAGCGGTGGTGTCGGTTCGAAGAATTGAAGTTTGGAATCTGCGATGGTCAATTTCAGACAACTTTCAAAGGGAGATGTTCAACTACCTATCTTGCGTGTGTTTCGCTTCAACTTCCGGATTCGCCGACATTATTTTCGAAGATTTAAAAGAGAATTATGTCAATAGGTGTTAATCTATTCATGGTTGAGATTAAAAACATTTTATTAAATAAATTTTGATTGTAATTTTTTAATATTATATTATAAATATTTTATTTTATATTTAGTATTATTTTATTTATTTTTGTCTGATTTTTAATTATTGAACAATTTGATATAGGGAAATTCAAATTTATTGTCTTTTTAAGTAAGTGTATATAAATTTAGTGCATTTAAAACTTTTTGAAGTGAATTTTCATCTTGCATATCTGAAAATTTGAACACCTTTAATGAATGACATTTATACTGAGTGTGAACTGACTCAACAAATAGAAGAGGATTTTTTTATTCTACATTTTACTTTACTTACACATACAACATATTAATTTCTTGGAACAATTTATAAGTGATGACCAACATTAAACTATCACTCTCACATCAAGGTTGTTTGACAGTATTATTGATATTTATCTCTTTGTTACATACTCTTTCATGTTGTGCCTCTATAATTACTATCTATCCCCTTTTATAGATACTACTTTAGTAGAGCATCTATATACGGTTATACTTAGAATGTTTATTTTCCATAGTCATGGGAAATCTCCATTGCTCTCCCTCCTAACAATGTTCCATCATATCTAGTTTCCTTGCTACCAAGACCTTTAACCATAATTTGCCATGAAAGCCACTAAAAAAGAAGCAAAAGTCCTTTTGTAAAAGTTATCTTGACATCCTTCTTCATTTGCTTCATGGGTTTCTATTGTTTGTTGTTTATTGGCAAGTGGTGGTATTTCGAACATAGAGAAACAAAGCAAGATAATGAACATGAGAAGGGATTAAATCATTCTTCAAAACCATCTCTATGGCATGCACAAGGTGGCATCATTCTTGAAAGTTGCTTGTAGTTTGTCATCTATAATGTTATTATTTCATTCATTTCTTGAATAAAAGCATACTTCAATTTTGGATTGTAATTTAGGGGTAATGTAATGTAATCCTCTAAATTTTGATTTTTTTTTATTAGGATAAATAATTTTAGATGTTCAAAACATTTATGCAAGCCTTTTGAATATACAATTTTTTAAGATCTAAAAACTATATAAATTTTATGTAAAAAATTAAGTTATTTGGAATTCTAGAGGTTCAATCAAAATGATTAAGAGCGGTTTCAAGGGAAAGAATCATATGTGATTTGCAAGATTTTAGATTTAGTTTATTGAGCATTAACATGGTTAAATACCATTTTTTCTTACATGATAGTTGTCATGTAAGTGACTCTTTGGTTTTGGTGAATGCATGCACGAAAAAAAAAAGATTGTTCCCTTGACTTAACAAACGAAGAAGACCATACTAGTGATTACACATAGCCTATTTAGAGTTCATGAGCAATGCTAAACTACAGTTATTTTTTATTTTTAATTTATTTTGTTCTTAAGGTAGTGTTTAAGACATTGAATGGATATAATAGTGTTTATAAGATTAACATAGTTATTTTTTTATAGTAGGAGAATTGTATTCTTATAAAATGTGAAAATTTTAACTAATATCACATTATAATAAAAAAAATCTTAGGAAAGAAATAATTAACCAAAAATTTCATCATTTTTTGTATAGGCATGCAAGAGCACTTTGTATGACCTTTCTATGGCTAATAATTATTTTTATGTTCAAATGGGACTTCTATTTTTGTTGAGTGTATTTATGTCAAGAATAGCATAGGCATGCAAGATCACTTTGTCTAACCTTTTTGTAATTCTTTTTGGGAAGCTAAAAATTAAGGTTGATTGATAATATATGGTAAAACAATACATGTTATATGATGTAAAGGAGGTTACAAGTTCTTACAAATATATTTTGAGGAGCTTACAAGTTAGTGATGAGGAACTTTCAAGTTTTAGGTGGAGAATTTGCAATACAATACATGTTATTTGATGCAAAAGAGCTTCCAAGTTTTTACAAATATATTTTGAGGATCTTACAAGTTGTTGATGAGGAATTTGCATGTTTTAGATGGAGTTTGCAAGCTATAATGTCAAAAATTAGGATTTTATTAAATTGTGAATCATCCTAGGTTGATATTGACACATTTTGTAGTTTCTTCTATGGGTAAGTGCAAAAAGATGGGGGGGAAAAAAGGGGTCTTAAGTGGCCACTCTTTTTTTGAAATCAGGAAATATTGACCTTGGACATGAAATTGAGGATAGTTACACTCAAAATCTTGAGATGCAATAAAAACAAGGATTGTAGTCCTTCGAGTCTACTTTCTAAACTACTTTTTTTTATAAAAAAATGGTAGAGATTAAGGGGTTCAAAAGAGGGGGCCACATCAATTGGTGTTGTTTTTGTCAGAAAAACATAACATAGCAACTTTTGTGGCTCGCTCATAAGGTTAACCTTTTTTTAGTATTTTTTAAATCGCTTAAGTAAGAAATTAGCTAACAATATGTAGATTATGCCTAATTTTTTTAATAATTTTTTAATGAATATTTATTTTTTTACTAATTTTCAAAGTGGACACTTCTTGAAAAATAAAATTTTGGTCGTGCTACCCCTATAAATTTTGAAAACAAATTGAAAATCATTTTTTTATTTTTTAATACATGTGTAGAGTGGAGTCTAGTTTCTAAAAATGTAATTTATTTAAAATTTCAATGAACGGTTAATTTATAACGAAAACACACCAAACATTGGTTTTTCCAAAAAACAGACACAAACAAAAGAAATTAAAAATCAAAGGCTTAAAATTTTCAAAATGTAAAAAAAATACATTGTTAGATAGCTAAGAAAGAGTAACATTACCCAGGTGTTCTATTTACTCAACCTTGAAACATGTGCAAACTTGATGGTTAGCACGAACGAGATTATGTGAAATTTTGTAGAATATGCAAAAACATGTCTTTGGATGTTGGGAAGGAACAAGTTATAGCACGCTCATGTTTTGTGAATGCATTGACAAAACGTGAGCGCGTTATAACGCGCTCATGTTTTGGTCTGCATTGAATTTATTTTACTTCTATTTTTTCCTTTTTCTTCTTGTTATCCTTGAGGGAAAGTATAAGTTGACATTTACATATGGACATTTACTTTCTTATACTTTAAGTTATATTTCATGTATATAGTTTCAGAATGTTTGAGAGTGGTTTCAGATCTCTAGGAGTTATAATGCAAATTCTAGTTTTTGGAAGATCTTACAAATTTTTCAGACAATCAAATTTTAGTAATCAACATGTCAAATTTCAGTAATCAGGAGGTCAAATTTTAGTAATCAACAAGTTGTATTATTTCTCTTTAGATATATCACTCATTTTTAATCCCTTACACTCTAGACCTCTCTCTCACTATCTCCATCCCTTTATCTGACTCTCTCTCCCTTGAGCTCAAGAACTACCTCTCTCTCTCTCTACTTCTCTATATCTCCCCTTTCCCTCTCCCTACCTACCTATCCCTCCATCACTCCCTGCCACTCTCTATTTCTCTCTATCTCACCTCTCTCTCACCTCCCTCTCTCCCTCCACACTTCTCTTTCCCTCTCTTCTTCCCTATCTACTCTCTATCTCCCAATCCCTCTCTCTACCTACCTTTGCATCCATGACACCCTACCACTCTCTCTCTACACCTCTATATCTCACTTTTCTCTCCCTCCCTACCTCTCCCTCCCTCCCTCATTCCCTCTCTACTTCTCTCTATCTCTCCTCTCTCTACATCTCCTTCCCTCTCTACTTATCTTTATCTCCTCTCTCCCTCTCTCTACCTACCTCTCCCTCCATCACTCTTGTTGTTTCTCTCTATCTCACCTCTCTCTCCCTCACTACCTCTCCCTCCCTCTCTACTTATCTATATCTTCCTTCTCCCTCTCTACCTATCTCTCCATCAATCACTACCTACCACTCTCTCTATTTCTCTTTGTCTCACCTCTCTCTCACCTCCCACTCTCTCCATCCATACATCTCCCTCTCCTTCCCTCTCTACTCTCTATCTCCCTAATCCCTCTCTACCTACCACTCCATCTATCACTCCCTACCACTCTCTCTACACCTCTCTAACCCACTTCTCTCCCTCCCTCCGTCATTCCCTTTCTACTTATCTCTATCTTTCTATCTCTGCTTCCCTCTCTAATGATTTGTATCTCCCCTCTCCCTCTCTCTCTCTCTCCATACCTCCCTCCATCATTCTCAATCTAATTCTCTTTATCTCCCATCTCCCTCTCTCTACCTACCTCACCGTCCATCACTCCCACTCTCTATTTCTCTCCATCTCAACTCTCTCTCACCTCCCTCTTTCTCCCTCCATACTTCTCTCCTTCTCTTCTTCCCTATCTACTCTCCATCTCCCAACCTACCTCTCCATCCATCACGCCCTACCACTCTCTCTCTACACATCTCTATCTCACCTTTCTCTCCCTCTATACCTCTCCCTTGCTCCCACCCACCCTCATTCCCTCTCTACTTCTCTTTATCTCTCCTCTCTCTCTCTCTCCACCTCTCCTTCCCTCTACTTATCTTTATCTCCTCTTTCCCTCTCTCTACCTACCTCTCCATATGTCACTCTCTATTTATCTCTATCTCTCCTCTCCCTCCCTCTCTACTTATCTATATTTCCCCTCTCCCTCTCTACCTACCTCCCCATCTATCACTGTCTACCACCCTCTCTCTATTACTCTCTATCTCACCTATTTCTCACCTCCCACTCTCTCCATCCATACCTCTCCCTCTCCTTCCCTCTCTACTCTCTATCTCCCTAATCCTTTTCTACCTACCACTCCATCCATCACTCCCTACCACTCTCTCTACACCTCTCTATCTTACTTCTCTCCCTCCCTCATTCCCTCTCTACCTCTCCTTCCCTCTCTAATTATCTTTATCTCCCCTCACCCTCTCTCTATCTACCTCTCCCTCCATCACTCTCTCTATCTATCTATTTGTATCTCCTTCTATCTCTCTATCTCACCTATGTCTCCCTCCCTACCTTTTCCCCTATCTACTATTTATCTCTCGCTCTCCCTCCCTCCTTCGTCAGCCTCTTTCTCTCTCACTCTCTCTTCTCTATCTCACCATTCTCTCTTTACTTATCTTTATCTCACCTATCCCTCTTTACCTTTCCCTTCCTCCCCTCTCTCTCCAACCTTCCCTCCTTCCCTATATCTCTATCTCTCTCTACTTCTCTCTATCTCACCTATCCCTCTCTACCTACCTCTCCCTCCATCACTCCCTACCACACTCTCACTATTGCTCTCTATCTCACCTCTCTCTCACCTCCCTTTCTCTCCCTCCATATCTCCTTTCTTATCTACTCTTTATATCTCCTCTCTTTCTACCTCTCCTTCCTTCTCTACTTATCTTTATCCCCTCTTTCTCTCCCTCCCTCTCTCTTTCTCTCCCCAATCCCTCCCTGCCCCCTCTTTCTCTCTCCTCCTATGAGGGTTGAGGGTGTAAGGTTTAGTGTTTAAGGTCTAGGGTTGAGGTTATAGGGTTAAGTGTATAGGGTATAGGGATTAGGGTTTAGGATATTAGGTATAAAGTTGATGGCATAGGGTATAGAGATGAGGCATGAGGATTTAGGGTTTAGGGTTTTTAAAGGTTAAGTGTATAGGGCATATGGACTAGGGTTTAGGATATTGGCTATAGGGTTGAGGGTATTGGGTTGAGGGTATTAGGTTTAGGGTTGAGTGTGGGTTTAGGGTACAAGGTTGAATGTAGGGTTTAGGGTTAAAGTATAAGGTTGAGGGTTGAGGGTTGAGGGTTGAGGTATAATGTTCAGGGTTGAGGGTATAAGGTTAAGTGTATAGGGTATAGGGATTAGGGTTTAGGATATTGTGTATAGGGTTTAGGGTATAAGGTATAGGAGTAAGGGTTGAGAGTGTAGGGTTTATTGTTTAAGTATAGGTTTGAGGGATAATGTTCAGGGTTTAGGGTATAAGGTTGAGGGTATACAGTATAGGGATGAGGGTTGAGGGCGTAGGAGTTTAGGGTTTAAGGTATAGGGTTGAGGGTTGAGGGATAGTGTTCAAGGTTGAGGGTATAGGGCTAAGTGTATAGGGTATATGGATTAGGGTTTAGAATATTGGGTATAGGGTTGAGGGTATTGGGTTTAGGATTGAGGATTTAGGGTTTAGGGTTTAGGGTTTAAGTATAGGGTTGAGGGATAATGTTTAGAGTTTAGGTTATAAGGTTCATGGTATAATGTATAGGGATGAGGGTTGAAGGTGTAGGGTTTAGGGTTTAAGGTATAGGGTTGAGGTTTGAGGGATAGTGCTCAGGGTTGAGGGTTAGGGTTAAGTGTCTAGGGTATAGGGATTAGGGTTTAGGATATTAGATATAGGGTTGAGGGTATTAGGTTTAGGGTTGAGAGTTTAGGGTTTAGGGTTCAAGGTTTAGGGTACAAGACTTAATGTAGGGTTTAAGGTTGAGGGTTGAGGGTTGAGGGATAATGTTTAGGGTTTATGGTATAAGCTTGAGGTATAGGGTATAGGGATGAGGGTTGAGGTTGTAGGGTTTATGGTTTATGGTATAGGGTTGGGGGTTGAGGGATAGTGTTTAGGGTTTCAAGGGTATAAGGTTAAATGCATAAGGTATAGGGATTAGGGTTTAGGATATTAGTTATAGGGTTGAGGGTATTAGGTTTAGGGATTGGTCTTGATAGAGAGTAGAGAGGGAAGGAGGGTGAGAGAGAAAGATGGGAGATAGAGAGGAGGAAGGCAGGGAGATTTAGAGAGAGAGGGGGAAGGAGGGAGGGAGAGGTAGCGATGGAGAGGGGGATAGAGAGAAGTATCTAGGGAGAGAATGGCGTGATAGAGAATAAAGAGGAATGGGGTTAAGTTTATAGGGTATAAGGATTAGGGTTTAGGATATTAGGTATAGAGTTTAGGGTATATGGTTGAGAGTATAGAGTATAGGGTTAAGGTTTGAGAGTGTAGGGTTTAGGGTTTAAGTATAGGGTTGAGGGTATAGAGTTGAGAGATAGTGTTTAGGGTTAAGAGTATAAGGTTGAGGGTATAGGGTAAAGGGATGAAGGTTGAGGGTACAAGATTTAGGGTTTAAGGTATAGGGTTGAGGGATAGTGTTCAAGGTTGAAGGTATAGGGTTAAATGTATAGGGTATATAGATTAGGGTTTAGAATATTAGGTATATGGTTGAGGATCTATTAGGTTTAGGATTAAGGGTTTAAGGTTTAGGATTTAGGTTATAAGGTTGAGGGTATAGGGATGAGGGTTGAGGGTGTAGAGTTTAGGGTTTCAAGTATAGGGTTGAGGGTGCAAGGTGCAGGGTGCAGGGTTACATGTATAGGGTATAGGTATTAGGGTTTAGGATAATGGGTTTAGGATTGAGGATAGTGGGTGTAGGGTTGAGGGTTAAGGATTGAGGGATAATGTTTAGGGTTTAGGGTATAATCTTGAGGTATAGGGTATAGGGATGAGGTTTGAGGGTTTAGGGTTTAGGATTTAAGGTATAGGGTTTAGGGTTGGGGGATAGTGTTTACGGTTTCAAGGGTATAAGGTTAAGTGCATAAGGTATAGGGATTAGGGTTTAGGATATTAGTTATAGGGTTGAGGGTATTGGATTTAGGGTTTAGGATGTGGGTATGAGGTTGAATGTAGGGTTTAGGGTTTAATTATAGGTTTGAGGGATAATGTTTAAGGTTTAGGGTATAAGTTTGAGGGTACAGGTTATAGGGATGAGGGTTTAGGGTTTATGGTTTAAGGTATAGGGTTGAGGGTTGAGGGATAGTGTTCAGGGTTGAGGGTATAGGGTTTAGGATATTCAGTATAGAGTTTAGGAGATTGAGATAGAGGGAGAGATAATGGTGAGATAGAGAGTAGAGAAGGAAGTAGAGGGTGAGAGAGAAATATAAAGGGAAGGAGTAAGGTTGGGAGATTGAGAGAGAGGGAGAGAGGAAGAGAGAGGGGGAGGGGAAGACAGAGGCAGAGGGAGAGGGGAAGAGAGGAAGAGAAATATGGGGGGAGAGAGATAGAAAGACGTATATAGGGAAGGAGAGATAGAGAGGGGGAGGGAGGGAGAAGTAGAGAGAGATGTGCTATATACAAAGAGAGAATGAGGGAGGGAGGGAAGGAGGGAGAGAGAAGTGAGATATAGAGAATGAGAGGGAGAGAGAAAGTGGGGAAGGAAGGTGGATAAATTGAGAGAGAGAGGAGGGAGGGAGAGAGTGAATTAGAGAGGGATATGTTAGATAGAGAGAGGTAGAGAGAGAAGGTGGATGGGAGGAAGGAAGAGATAGTGAGAGCTAGGGAGGGAGAGAGAGAGAAAGGTGATATAGAGAGAAGTAGAGAGGGAAGGGGAGAGAGAGAGAGAGAGAGAGAGGAAGGTGTAGAGATTGAGAGATAGGAGGGAGGTAGAGAGAAAGGTAGCTAGGGATAGGTTAGAGAGTAGAGAGGGAAGGTGTGTGGGAGGAAGGAAGAGAGAGAGATAGATAGGGATGAGGGTTGAGGATTGAGGGGTAGTGTTTAGGATTCAAGGTATAGGGTATAGGGTTATGGTTAAGGATATTGGGTATATGGTTGAGGGTATTGGGTTTAGGGTTGAGGGCACAAGGTTGAATGTAGGGTTTAGGGTTGAAGTATAGGGTTAATGCTTGTGGGTTTATAGTTGAGGGATAATGTTCAAGGTTAAGTGTACAAAGTATACATATTAGGGTTTATGATATTGGGTATAGGTTATAGGGTAGAGAGTTGAGGGTATAAGGTATAGGGTTAAGGGTTGAGAGTGTAGAGTTTATGGTTTAAGTATAGGGTTGAGGGTATAGAGTTGATGGATTATGTTTAGGGTCTAGGTTAAATAAGGTTGAGGATATAATGTACATCACCGTGAGACCCCATTTCTTTGAGGCATTTTTTCATACAATGTGCACTAAGCTCACTACCTTTTCAATGCCTCAATGCGGTAGCATTGACAAGGAAGTGCTCGTTGTATCAAAAAATGCATCAAAGAAATGGGGTCTCACGGTGATGTACATCACTCTGAGACCCCATTTCTTTGAGGCATGTTTTCATACAACAAGCACTACCTTGTCAATGCGTCAATGCGGTAGTAGTGACAAGGTATTGCTTGTTGTATGAAAAAATGCCTCAAAGAAATGGAGTCTCATGTCACTATGAGACCCCATTTCTTTGAGGCATCTTTTCATACAATGAGCACTACCTTGTCAATGCGTCAATGCACATCACCGTGAAACCCCATTTCTTTGAGGTATTTTTTCATACAAGCAGCACTACCTTTTCAATGCTACCACATTGACACATTGACAAGGTAGTAAGCTTAGTGCTCATTGTATGAAAAATGCCTCAAAGAAATAGGGTCTTACGAGGATGTGCATTGACACATTGACAAGGTAGTGCTCGTTGTATGAAAAAATGCCTCAAAGAAATGGGGTCTCACGATGATGTGCATTGATGCATTGACAAGGTAGTGCTCGTTGCATGAAAAAATGCCTCACGAAAGGCGTGTGATATATAAACTTCATTAAAATCCTGCAACAAAGCAAGGGCGTCCAAAATGAAAGTAGAAGTTGAGAGCCAACTTCACAGACCCCAAAGATCACCTACATGCAAATAACCTGTCACAGAAAGGAAGAGATGGGGACAAAAAAGAAAGGGTGCTCTGCAAGCTTCAAGAGAGATTGCATTGACTTAATTGAAATAATTACAAAGATCAATCCTTAAAAGGAGATCATGCAAAACCTAAAAGTAACCCTAATAGGTAGACATTTAATAATTAATATAATTATTAAATGTCACAATATGCAAACTAAAGTGAAATCTTAAAAGAGGAATAAAGGTAACTTAATTAACATAATTAAGTTAAAACCTTTACTCTAACACCCCCTCTTAAGATGAGCAAGAGTGCAACTACAAACATGTGCAAGAACACAAAGGTAACTACAATGCATGAAAGCAAACAAGGGTCCCGACAACTAGGCCAAGTAAGGTACCCGAATACAACCAAATCTCTGTAAAGTGGAGAAATAGAGAAAACCTCATGGGAAAAACTCTACTCCAAAAAGAGATGAAAGACATGAAGAACATCGCTGAAGCAGGAAGAAGTTGTAAACAACTGTCAAAAGATGACTGCTATGGTGTCAAAGAACCTCCTCTGAAGATAGGATGATCAAGATCAAGAAGACAACAATCTGCATCTGTGCCCCCAATGACACTACTCGAATCAGATGGCAAACAAAGGCAAACACCTGGAACGAAGATACAGATGGCACAAGTACCAATAGTCTGAAGAACACCGATCAACTAAGAATGGAAGATTCCTTCCAAGGGGAAACCAAGGAAGCATTAACACAAATAGTATAATACCCCCCCATAATGCTGACTGGGAGAGCCTGATAGATCCATTGAAATGTTGTGTAACACCCTGTAGTGCATGAAGGAGAAGAAACATCTGAAAGTGCACAAGAAAGCACCTACAACTAAAAAAGTGGTGTGCAAAACAAAGCACACATGCATGAGGTTGGAATCATATCGATCCATTGTTGTCGTGGAGGCACACTCACTAGACAAAGGTGTGATGGAAAAAACAAAGGCACTGCACAACCCCCCCCCCCCATGACACTTTATAATACAGTGCGAGTACAAAATATGGCACAACCTTATGTGCAAAATCCCCAAAATACATGTACAATAGTGTGGCACTTTATCTTAGTGCATTTACATAGAAAAGGTTGCTTACAAATGATGCTCAAAATTTCATAAAAAGACACAAGACTGGAAATACATGAAGAACAACCAAAAATGAAGCAGCCCATGCAAACAAGAAGTTCCCAGGAGCAAATATGTCCAGGTAATTCACCAGAGTGTGAAAACACAGAAAACTGAATAAAATATACCTGGAGTGAAATCTGGAAAAATTGCATGGATGAAACTGAAGAACTTTGAAAGACAGTTCCAACGTCGCTGAGATTGCAAAAAACGGAGAAACAAGTCAAAAGTTACGAACTTGGGACTAAAAACAACTCCTCTAACTTCAACTGGCTGTAGAATGCACCAACAGAAAAATGAAGTGATGAGACCCACACCACTGGAAATTTGACGGAATAAACTTTTTGACAATATTTTGTTTGCCAAAAAACGATATTGTATGCCCATGTTACGACCTTTGGAAGAAAACAACTCGAAAGGGGGAAAAATACAGTACTGGATTAAATTTGACGGTCGTATGGACGTCACAGCAAAAATCCTGCCCTAAATTTGAGGGCCAAACAGCCGTCACCGCACTTGCATAATTGGGCTTATTTTACAAAATATTTTTTTTATAAAAAACACAATTAAAAAAATTACATATATATTTTTTGAAAAAATATATAAAAAACTTTATTTAAAAACATTTTTTAAAAAGTGGAGAGCCCACGGTGGGGCCCACGGGACCCGCCCCCTGCCATGGTGGTAGGGGCAGACTGTGGTACCACCGCCTCAGAAAGAGGGGCCTCGAGGGCCTGCCACCGTATGGGTGGTAGGTACCCTCAGGTACCTCTTTAAATGTTTTTTTTTTTAAATAAAACTTTTATAAGAAAAAAAAGTGTTTTTTTTAAGTTTTTTCTAAAAACTTTTTGAATGATTTTTTTTAAAAAATTTGCAGAAAAAAATCAAATGATTTTTTTTTAAAATCACCTCGAACTGCGTGTAGACGACGAACAGGGCGTACGGATAATTTTTTTTTGCCTCACGAACAGATGACGCCAAATATAGGCAAGTTTACAGTCGATCTTTAGGCTTTTGGCCGCTTTGGATGCAACTGTGAGGTTTGTTTGGGCTCAAAATGCTCTGAAAAATTGAGCACCCCTGGATCTGGCAAGAAATCTCTTTCTTCAAACCCTCACAAATCTGACAAACGGAAGCCAAATTTGATGAAACAAAGGTTGATCTTGACTATTCCGGCAGCTCTGGATTCAATGGAGAGATCTGATTTGACCCTGGATGCACTGAAAATGCCCACCTCCTGGATCAAAAAAGACAAACCCCAAACCCTTGAAGCTCCAAAAAATCTTTCAAAACATGAACAGGAAGCAGCAGGTCTAGAGCTTTGATGCCATGTAGAAGTTGAGAAAGCCAACTTCATAGACCCTGAAGATCACCTGCATGCAAATAACCTATCACAGAAAGGAAGAGATGGGGACAAAAAAGCAAAGGTGCTCTGCAAGCTTCAAGAGAGATTGCATTGACTTAATTGAAATAATTACAAAGATCAATTCTTAAAAGGAGATCGTACAAAACCTAATAGTAACCCTAATAGGTAGATATTTAATAATTAATATAATTATTAAATGTCACAATATGCAAACTAAAGTGAAATCTTAAGAGAGTAATAAAGGTAACTTAATTAACATAATTAAGTTAAAACCTTTACTCTAACACCCCCCTTAAGATGAGGTAAAATAACCCTTCAAAACATGAACAAGAAGTAACAGGTCTGGAGCTCTGATACCATGTAGAAGTTGAGAAAGCCAACTTCACAGACCCTGAAGATCACCTGCATGCAAATAACCTGTCACATAAAGGAAGAGACGGGGACAAAAAAGCAAGGGTGCTCTGCAAGCTTCAAGAGAGATTGCATTGACTTAATTGAAATAATTACAAAGATCAATCTTTAAAAGGAGATCATGCAAAACCTAAAAGTAAACCTAATAGGTAGACATTTAATAATTATTAAATGTCACAATATGCAAACTAAAGTGAAATCTTAAGAAAGGAATAAGGGTAACTTAATTAACATAATTAAGTTAAAACCTTTACTCTAACAAGAGTGTCCAAAATAAAACTTTCAATAGTCCATGAAGGGGGAGAACCCTTCCTAAGGAAATTAACAATATTAACGGAGTCCCCTTCAATCCATAACTTTGAGATCCCCTTGTCTCTAGCCATCTTTATGCCATGGTAGGATGCAACAACTTCAACAAAGTGGTTTGTTTGGATTCCCAAAGGGAGTGCCACAGTTGAAACTAACCTACCATTATGGTCTCTTAACACTCCCCCACAACTAGCAAGATCTGGATTGCCTTTAGCCGAACCATCAAAGTTGATTTTATGCCAATCAAGAGGAGGAAAAAACCAAATAACCCCTTATCTGATTTATCTTTCTTTAAAGGCTTAGCAATATCAAAAGATAGTTTCCATTGGACAACCACCACAACATCATAATCAGAAACCATCACACGCCTCAGAATATCAATATTTTCAACTGCCTACAAAAAATTCTCCCTAATAGACAACACAATTTTGAAAAAGAGAGAGAGAGGGGAAAGAGAAGCATCCTTGAAGATTTTGTTGTTCCTCTCCTTCCATAAGCCCCAGACAATATGAGGGAGCATGAGAGACCAAAGCAACCTCAAGGAAGGATAGCTTAACAATTAGTTTCTTTACATTATCTTATCAATTTATTTACTATTAAAGTAAATAGAGATTTTCACTAAAAATGTTGATTTAAGTGCCTCGGGCCAAAAAAAAAGAAGAAAAGTTTAATTTGATTTCTCCTTTTATTTGAATGCATATTGAGTATTGATAATGAATTCTTAACACAAATGTTATATGCTAAGTTTCTATAATGTATATATGCATGCTTTATCCATGTTTTCATATGAATATTCAAAGTTTCCCTATATATTTTAAATTTTTCTATATTTTATATGGTCGTCCCCCTGCCGTCCCCAAATTTGGTCTGAAAAATCGAAAACTTGGGGACTCGTCTCGCCATCCCTTATCGTCCCCATCCTGGAAACTTGGGGTAACACTGATTTTAAACAATGAGACTCTCGTTGGTTGTCTTAGATTCTCACGAAGAAAAATAAAATCAAAAGTTTTATAGGTCGAAGTTTATTTTTCCTAGAATCTTGATAGTAAGGATTCTGAGTGTAAACCTTTATGTTCCTACTTGTGTAAGTAAATTAGTTAAATAATGAAGGTTAAATTGTTGCTGACACACGCAACTAATGTTACTGACATTAGTTTCAATAAAAAAAAATGTTACTGGCATTAACACAGTGTCAGGATGCTCAAATTTAGCTGAATCTCTCTCATCCGAGTTTTATGCTATCAGTCCTTAAAGGAAGACAAAGGTGGGAAACCTAGTAGGACACACAGTTGTTCCTGGGGTCACAGCTGCAACTTTGCTTCATCACAATCCTCCTCCTTCACTGGCAACCATTTCTAGATCAGACTCTGGCTCTAATCCTTAATTATTTATGTGGTTACCATTGGAAAGAGAGCTAAAGGACAACCGAGTTTAGGTCTCTTTCCAATGGTAACCATTTCAAAGTTTAAATGAAGAACGCTGTATGAGGCACCTGGTACTGACGACCTAGCAATAATCATCACTGTCTTAAAATTTGTATTACAGTTAAAACTGGTTTGTTGTAAAAGACATAGCTGTTGTACCACAGAGCAGAGAATTGTATTGAACAACTGTTAATTACAAGACAAAAGTGATGAATGGGAGATATCTTAGATTGTTTCACATTTCATTAACTTATGCTACCTAGAAGTAAGCCAGCATACAGAGAATCATTTACTCGTTCCTCGGTCATTCTCTGTATTGACTGACCTTGGACCTTATATGAAGTAAGCCTTTCATGGCTATAGCTCTGTATTTGAATGTGGAGAAAGGTATGGATATAGCTTGGGCAATACATGGAATAATCTAGAATTCTTTCTCCCTTCTCACTCCATTCCTTCATTGTGATAATTTGTTTCTGTTTCTCACTGTCTATTGAGGCGGCCTTTCATGGCTTCTACTTCGTGTCAAAAAGGTAAACAAATAGGTTTGTCTTCACTTGGGCCATTCAGTGAAATGACAGACAAGAGAAGTTAACAGTACTTCAAGTTGATTTTGATTTGAGGGAAAAATATGTTGAAAGAAATTCAAGGATTTGAGCTTCTCTGCCAAAAAAAATTTAAAATAGCTTTCACAAACTCATAACCCTCTGTTTTATCTATCATGTGACAGATTTTGTAGTCAGCACATCTTAAAACAAGAGTTCCTAATCTTATAAAAAAATCGCACATCAGAAGAGCCTCCACAATCACAATTTAATAAAAATTTGAAGCTTCCACCTTAAAAGATTAATAGATTAGAAGGGCAGCAAGCCAAGAATCAATCTCAAAAACTCAAAACAACAAAAAAATCAGTTACAAAAACTCAGACAGCCAAGTCATTATGTCATTTGACAAGAGTGTTACTTGTTCACAGTAAAGATTCGTTCTTAGGAGCAAAACAAGTACAAAATCCTTTCTCGGACTTATCTTAAGTAGAAGCACATAGGAAAATGGCAAACTAATGTAAGAGAGATTTATTTATTTAATGAAAAAGCCTGTATATATATATATATCAGGTGTACGAATAAAACATAAATAAAAGATTAAAACCCTCCGCGTAGGCGCAGGACGAGGTGAAGAGTGGACTCCTTCTGAATGTTGTAATCAGCGAGAGTTCGGCCCTCCTCGAGCTGCTTCCCAGCGAAGATGAGGCGCTGCTGATCAGGAGGAATGCCCTCCTTGTCCTGGATCTTCGCCTTCACATTGTCAATAGTGTCGGAGCTCTCGACTTCCAAGGTGATGGTTTTGCCTGTGAGGGTTTTGACAAAGATCTGCATTCCACCACGCAGGCGAAGTACAAGGTGAAGGGTTGACTCCTTCTGGATATTGTAGTCGGCAAGGGTCCTGCCGTCTTCCAGCTGTTTACCGGCAAAGATCAGGCGCTGCTGGTCTGGGGGAATTCCCTCCTTGTCTTGAATTTTGGCCTTGATGTTGTCGATGGTGTCGGAGCTCTCCACCTCTAAGGTGATAGTCTTGCCTGTCAATGTCTTGACAAAGATCTGCATTCCTCCCCGCAGACGGAGAACCAGGTGAAGGGTGGACTCCTTCTGGATGTTGTAATCAGCAAGCGTACGCCCCTCCTCCAGCTGTTTGCCTGCAAAGATGAGGCGCTGCTGATCGGGAGGGATTCCCTCCTTGTCCTGGATCTTCGCCTTCACATTGTCGATCGTATCCGAACTTTCCACCTCCAGAGTGATGGTCTTGCCTGTCAATGTCTTCACAAATATCTGCATGTTGTATTTCTTGGTTTTTCCTAAAACAAAACCTGCAAATTAAAGCCTTTACACAGATGGATTAAGCAAAAAAAGGCTCCTACTTTGAAACCTACTCAAAGTTTTTAATAAAACCCAAATTCAGATGGGTTAAGGGAAGACCCGAGAAGCCTATTTATACTATATTCTACAGACGATTCGTTTCCCTTGCAGCACGGTACGTGTAAAGCACCGCATAGTTTCTACCAGCGGTGGTGTCGGTTGGAAGAATTGAAGTTTGGAATCTGCTATGGTCAATTTCGGACAACTTTCAAAGGGAGATGTTCAACCATCTATCTTGCGTGCGTTTCGCTTCACTTCCCGGATTCGCCGACTTTTTTTCGAAGATTTAAAAGAGAATGATGACTATAGGTAGGTGTTTCTTGATGGAAAAGTATTAGATGAAATGTATAGAAAAAACATATAGGTCATGGTTGAGATTAAAAACATTATTATTAAATTAAATAAATTCTGATTGTAAATTTTTAATATTAAATCAAAAAAATCTTTTGATTTTATATTTAGTATTATTTTATTTTATTTTTGTTTTATTTTATATTAGAGAAGAGTTTGATATAGGGAAATTAAATTTCTTTAGTCTTTTTAAAGGGAGTGTATATAAATTTGGTACACTTAAAACTCTTTGAAATGAATCTTTTGAAAATTTGAACATCTTTAATGAATGTCATTTATATTGAATGTGAATTGACTCAACAAATAGAAGAGGATATTTTGATTCTACATTTTACTTTACTTACATATATGACCTATTAATTTCTTGGAACAATTTATAAGTGATGACCGATATTAAACTATCACTCTCACATCAATATTGTCTGACAATATTATTGATATCTATCTCTTTGTTACATGCTCTTTCTTGTTATGCCACCATAATTATGTCTCTCCCTTTCTATATATACTACTTTAGTATAGCATCTATATACAATCTATTCTTAGAATGTTTCTTGCCCATATTCGTGGGAAATCTCCACTGCTCCCCCTCCTGACAATGTTCCATCATATCTAGTATCCTCGCTACCATGACCTCTAACTGTAATTCCCCATGAAAGCTAGTGAAAGAGAAGCAATAAACCTTCTATAAAAGTTATTTTGGTAGCCTTCTTCATTTGCTTCCTAGGTTTTTATTGTTTGTTGTTTATTGGCAGATGGTGGTATTTCAAACACATAGAAACAAAGCAAGATAACAAAGATGAGGAGGGATTATAATTCTTCAAAACCATCTTTGTGGCATGCACATGGTGACACCATTCTTAAATGTTGCTTGTAGTTTGTCATTTATAATGTTATCCTTTCATTCATCTCTTGAATAAAAGCATACTTGTTACCTATGTGAAGTCAACATGTGTGAAGATAGACAAACAACTAAGAATTTAATATGCAACAATGTTTGTAAGCAATGCTATTGAAATTGTCACTCATGTCATGAAATCTTATATCATTGCTTTGTCTATTTAAGTTTGGTAAACCATTAAGTGAGAATATCATTTGTATTATTTGTATTATCCTCTTTGTACTTCAATTTAGGATTGTAATTTAGGGGTAATGAGTTCTAATCCTCAGAATTTTGAATATTTTCTATTAGGATAAATAATTTTAGATGTTTAAAACATTTAAGAAAGACTGTTTCAAATACATATTTTTTCAAATAAAAAATATATAATGTTTATGTAAAAAAATAAGTTATTTAGAATTCTAGAGTTTCAATCAAAATGATTAAGAGTAGTTTGAAGGGTAGGGCTCATATGTGATTTGCAATATTTTAGATTTATTTTATTGAGAATTAATGATTAAATACTATTTTTTCTTACATGATAGTTGTCATATAAGTGGCTTTTTGATTTTGGTGAATACACACAAAAAGTTTGTTTCCTTGACTTAACAAACTACAAAGATCATACTAGTCACTACACCTAAATTGTTTAGAGCTCATAAGCAATGTTAACTTAGAGTTATTTGTTTAGTTTTAATTTCTTTTGTTCTTAAGTTAGTGGTTAAGACATTGAAATGATATAATAACATTTATAAGCTAACATAGTTATTTTTTGTAGTAGGAGAATTATATGCTTGTAAAATGTGAAACTTTTAACTAATATCATATTATAATAATAAAAAAATAGAGAAGAAATAATTTAGTCAAAAATGTCATCAACTGGGCGGTGGGCCTAGCTCGATTGGCTAAAGCATCCTGTTGCAGGCAAGAGGTCACAAGGTCTAGTCTCCCCACTATCCCCTAGTACCAAAGGGCGTGTCACGCCAGCATCACTGGTCACATGAAAAAGTTTACCAGGTGCATTATAGTTTATAAGAGGATGGATACTCGATCGATTCTTGCAGTCTAAAAAAAAATGCTATCAATTTTTGTAGGACTAATAATAATTTTTATGTTTCAATTAGGACTTTTATTTTTGTTGAATACATGTACTATTGTCAAGAGTTGTATAGGCATGCAAGAACTCTATATGAGCTTTTGTAATTAGTCTTTCTAAGGCTAATAATTAAATTTATGTTCAAGTGAGACTTTGATCTTTGTTGAGTGTGTTTATGTCAAGAATAACATATGCATGCAAGATCACTTTTTATAACGTTTTTGTAATTCCTTTTGGGAAGCTACAAAGTAGTATTGATTGATAATATATGGTAGAACAATACATGCTATATGATGTAAAGGAGCTTACAAGTTCTTACAAATATATTTAAATGAGGAGCTTACAAGTTATTGATGAGGAACTTTCAAGCTTTAGATGGATAATTTGCAATACAATACATGTTATTTGATGCAAAAGAGCTTCCAAATTTTCACAAATATATTTTGAGGATCTTACAAGTTGTTGATGAGGAACTTGTAAGTTTTAGATTGAGATTGTAAGCTATAATATCAATAATTAGGATTTTATTAAATTGTGAATCATCCTAGGTTGATATTGACACATTTTATAGTTTCTTCTATGTCTATTAAATTTGAATTGATATATTTATCACATGTACAATGTATTTCAGTTTTCTAAATTGATCATATGTGTTATTGATTAATATTTTTACAATCAAATGCATTAGTTTATTTTAAATTTTAAATATAACACTCTTTTTAAATGTATACTATATGATGTTATTTCAAATCTTCATTTTTTGTTGTTGACTAAATCAATATTTTTTGATTTTATATGCTAAAAAATACATAATATTATATAATTTACATGTAGGTATTTATAAGTTATTAAAGAGGGGCTTGAAAGCTACGATGGTAGGACATAGTATATCAAGTAGTATTTTAATTTAGGTTGATGATTACATTATTTCTTCATTTTAAGAGTTAATAAATATCTATAGACTTGTTTATGTTGTTCAAATATATGATATACAGTCTATTAGAAACAATATACTAGGTTTTTCAATCTAAATTATATTTATTTTGTTTGACTTTCCATTGGTAAAAGTATGCATGCTTCTATTTTGTTTAAGAACTCTATTTAAAAAATTGTTTAGTTCAATGTGTTACAATCTTAGCTTTGATACAAAACAATGAAGACAACAAACATCGTTTGTATATATAGTTTTTATTTTAAAAGTGTATGTTTATCTAATTGACTGTAATTTTTGTGTTTTATTTGGCTAAAAATATAATCATTAATATAATAACTTATTTTTATGTTATTTATTTATTGTTCTTATAACTTTTACATTCTGTTAATTAATATTTGTTAATACCCACTAATTTATTTTCTGCTATTTTAAAATTTTCAGAAAAACAAGAAAAGAAAAGAAGAGAGTATATTTGTTAACCCATTTATATTTTGTCGTTAAAATATTCTTTTTACTATTAGATGGATAAGTGAAAATTTTTCCTTAACTACTACTGATTGTCTTCTAACTTTATATCCGTCTCAAAGTAGATGAAAAATATTTTTTATGATAAACTTGTACAAATACTATATTAAAAAGGAGAATGATATATTTAATTATTCAATCACTAAGGACTACCATAATGCCATGATATCTCGTTACATGGCTCTTTTTTCTTTACCTAAAAATTTACGTGGCTAAGCATAGCTGAGCCAAGGAAAAGGTAAAAATATGATTCTTTTTCACCACCATATTTTCATCGCCTAAAGAATTAATCGACTTGAGTGGTGATTCTATAAAAGAAAGGAAGAAATAACATAGGGGGACATGAACACGGGAAAAGGTGTATGGTTGGGAAGAAACTGGAGGATCAAGTGAGGGCGTAGAGCTGAAAATTCTCCTATGAAATTTAGCAAAATTTTCAATTCATTACAGGTACATTTTACGCTTACTATTTATGTTTACTATGATGTTGCCTGGTGAAGAGAATCTGGACTGTATTATTTGTCATTTTTCTGAAAGGAATATGGTAGTTAAAAATTATGATCAATATGCAAATTTACTTTTTTTTCTACTTGTAATTAGTTGTTCTTGCATTGTGTATTTTTACCTAAGGCATCCCTGTTAGGCATCCTATCATGTTCAAATACTTCATTTTTGGTATGGAAATTTGGAAGTAAAACCTGTATTTTCCATCTATAATTTTTTTCCTAAGAGTTTATAATACCTGCTTAGACCATCTGTCTCAATCGTAACCTGGAAATCTTGGTGGCTATATCGTCTTAATTTCACTATTGTTGCTCTACTCATTTTCAACAAACTAGATCAATTACACTTTGGTATGGTGTACTATTGTATTTATCTGTATAATTAGTATTTTCTTTCCTTGGTGTCACTACAATTACTCCAAGATCACACATTCATGATTTTAGTATTAAATTGTTTACTTTGGAAATCTGCATACAGTTTGGTCACGTCTATTGTGTTGAGTTCATTTTATTTTATTTCCATTATTTCCCAATGAATGAAGATACTCGTATTCTTATTTTTTTGTTGGCTATGAATCATTTGAGATAATATATTTTGAATCTGGAACCAAGATGCCTCTGGATGATCCCATAATAGTGGTTTACAATTTTTGGCCAAACTGGACACTGTAATTATTATTTTTAACTAAATCTTCACATTCGAGCACCTATAGCGGCTAAACTGTGAGGAATTTGAAGATGGTGCAAACTAGAGTCTCATCAAATTTTTTCTGTAGATTCTAAAAATATTTTTTTCAAAATTTTTGGAATCAAATTTCTTCTTTCCATCTCCCGAAAATTGATTTTTTTAGAAAACAACATTTTTAAAAGTGACACCATTATAACGATAACTTTTTTTCCATGAAGGATAAAATTCTAATTCTTTCAAATTTAGATTTGTAACTCTGATATTTAGTGCTTCCACTTGGTTAGATAATTTTTATTGAATATTTTTTCCTTAATCAAGTTTCAAAGTCAAACTAATTACAATTCGACATAGCGATTGTATAACATAACTTTTTTGTATATGTCAAAATTTTTTTTTTTTTTTTTGTTGGATCAAGGACTTCAATATCTGGTGCACTTATATTTTTCAATTTTTTTGATAATCTTCTATTTTTCCACATGTGAAGAACAAAGAAATTCATTTTCGATGAAAAACCTATGTTTAATAAAACTTAAAAAACAAATACATAACAAAACCAAAAAAATATTAAAATTATATTCATTGGATAGCTTGTTCTGAGGAATACCATAATCATTTGAAATAAATTTTAAATGAATTCATTTGATCCCCCAAAAGCTAAATCAAAAGTCATTTTTTATCAGCATTTTGATAGGTGTAAAGGAGACGCATTTATAGGTATGGTTTAAAACTAGCGAGGTTCTATCCAAGGGGGTTTGATCTAAGGTGATTTGATCAAACCCTCTTCAATTGGAATCCTTAAAATGGAACTTTTTAAGGCTTAAATCATTATATTTTCTAAAAATATGTGATTTCAGCTAAAATTCGTTCCTCCTAGGAATTGTAAACCACTATTATGACAGCACCCCTCTGTTCCTTAGTTCTTTAATTTATTACCATAAATTTATCTATCAATCATGATATTCGAAGAACTCATATTTAAGAATATTATTACCATTTACTAATAGTTCTCTAAGCATTAGCTTTGGGTCAAATAAGTTTCACAATCTTTCATTTATCTATACAATCAAATATCAGTATTAATGTTCACTTGGGTAAATTAAAGAATTCATTTTATAGGAAAACAAATAGCTAACTCTTCTATAATATACTCTAGATATAAAAATCAAGTTTATCAAAAGATAACTAATAATTATTTATTTTCCCTTCACTTCTTTTACCTCTCCTTAATAATAGCCCTGTTGGTATGGTTTCTCCGTTCATATGTACATTCCATTTAGAAAATTGAGCAGTGAAGTGTAAATTAAAAATCATCTTTCCTCAATTCCTAGACTTGCAAAATGCTTTATTTCCTTAAAAGCCTAAAACACTTGGGGATAAAATAACGTCTCATGGAATCTTTCCAAAAAAAAAGGGGGAGGGGGGTAAAAGTACAAGTCAATTCTAATATTGAAAGAAGGTTAGTTAATACTTTACCTTTTTAAGATGAATTTTGTTTTCAAAAAGACAAATACTCTTTTCCAGTGAATATTTATATTCAGGTAAAGATAGTCCTCTTATTTTTAATATTTAAAGTTTATGTGAGTATTTTAAATAAATAAATATATTATCATATATTTATATAGTTTTTAAAAAAAAAAAAAAAGTTAATAAGGTAAAGAAATTAAATATAGATTGAAGGTAATTATTAATTATGTTTTACAAAAGATAAGTAATTTAATTATGGGATAATATCTATGTTAATAATTAATTAAAAATTGGGGAAGATTAATAGCATTCCTTTACTCACAATATTTATGCATGAGTATATACGATTACTTAAAAATACATAGAAAGACTCATGAGCAAGAATGTGTTTTTTTTTATATAATTAAGCACGTATACACATATGGTTTTGGAATATGGTAGTATTTTTTATTTATTCATTCTTACTTAAATGTTTTGGAATTTAATTGGCTATTGAGCCTAATACCTTATAGAATATGAAATCACATACAAGTTTTTCTTTTTTAAGGGAATCAAATGGTTAGTATTTTTTTAATATTTTGAATAGATGTTTTCTAATGTATCAAAGGCGGGGGGGGGGGGTATCTTTTGTGTTAAACTATATTAATGACCAAGTTTTGATACATGGGTTACCTTAAGAAGGTATTGTGATCAACCTTATAATGTTAACAGACAACAAATTGATGTTATAACAACTGCACAAAAAATAAATCAAAATAGGGCTAGGTGAACATGAGAAAACTTGAAAATCAACTCTAAAACCCAAAAAAAAAACCTTTAGAATTGGGGAATTATGTAGCTCTATTACAAGGTTTTCATCCCTATACTACCTGAGTAGGTGGCAGCTGGCGAAAAACTGCTTGGGAAACAAGATTTTGAAAGATTACATACCCAATCACGTAGTTACATCAAACATAGTATAGAAACTAGAACTACATATCTATAACACGATGAATCCTTTAGTATCTTGATCCTGTGGATATAGGGTATGTAGGCAGTTTGGAAGACGAAGGAAGTCTCTAGTACCCAGATACTAAGGATATAGGTTGATTGTTTAACACACATCAAATTTAAGAAATATTGATTATAATCGTAAAAAAAAAGAAATCATTGATACTCAGAAGAATCCCCAGGGTGGATTAGTCTTGAACTTGGCCGGTTTCCCAAAATCCAAGAGAAAGTACAAGACTTTGTTACATATCAAACTTACTGGAGTTCTTGTTACAATACATATAGATATATTGTTATATCTCTTGTAGGTGACTTAGGACCCAGTTGGTCCTGTCGAGTCTAAGACTCTAGCTAGAGAAAAACTCAAATGATTCTTGTCATGTTAGTCATATGGCTATTGTGCTTTCCTATTTCGTATTGAATAGAGGTATGGTTCGTTGGATCACTTACATTCCCAAGACAAAAGAGCCCGTATTGGCTATGTATATCTTTTACTTGTCCGTTGGGACTCTCTGGGCCATATGGCTAATTTAGTTCCTGAGTACTCACTTGATTGTAAATTTAAAGTTGAAAAGTTTAAAAAAAAAAAATCTAATACAAATAGAGAAACAACATAAACCTAATCAAAACTAAATCTCTAAGCAAGACCTACCCTGGGTCTTTACATGTGGTATCAGAGCATATGGTTCAAACACTAGGCCTGAAGGTCTACTACTTTGAATATGCCATAAAATTGGATACAAAAATACAAAAGGGTATGGTAAGTATGTAATCTTTGTGTAATCTAATAATCATATAATTGTTGTTTCAACCGAGATGAGTCTAAGGAAATCTCATAAGGGCAAGGGAAAGGCCAAAAGAACCAAGTCCATTAAAACCCAGGAAGAAAAGGCACTACCTAGTCAAGGGGAGGTATTGGAGCTATCTGATTTTGAGACCCTGGCTTCGGCTCTTGGCTAGATTAAGCTAAGAAAGAAAAACTAATTAACGAGGAACCTGCACAGGAACCCATAAACAAATGACCCTCTGTTGTGCGTGACTTTCCATCTGGGTGTGGAAGAAATGCTCCTCATATTAGTAGCGAAATAATGAAAGAGTACTTCCGAGCCCACCCAAAAGGTGAAGTTGCGAATCCTGATTTTGAAGATGAATTTGAAGAAGAAGAGGAATCTGTGTAAAATCTGAATTTGTAAATATCCTCTAGGGATTTGTGTGAAATCCAAAATTGTAAATACCTTCTAATGTAGATAAAATCCTAAACCTAAGCATTTTGAGACTAAAAGTGTTACATATGTAAATATACTACTGATGTAAATAAAATGAATAAAGAATCTTGGAATTTGTAGAGTATCTATGTGGATGGGTGGAATTATCATAACTAGAAAAGTGTTTTATAAAAAACAAGGGATTTATAGAAATGTTTTTTTGTTTAAATGTTGAAATGTGTATTTGATTTAAATGCTTAAGAATTAAATTTTGAATTTATCTCTTGTACAGAATTAAATATGGCTAGACCTAGGAATCCTTGTGGGAGAAAACCAAATAACCAAACACAAGAGCAGAACCCCATTGGAAACACAAATGATGGCATAGAAGCAGTCATTAATTTTCTCACAGAGTAGGGAGAAAAACTCAATAAATTGGAACAATCTATAAAAGAATTGAGGGAAAGACAAGAAAATATAGAAAGCATTGTGGAACCTCTAGATGAAACTCTAACCAATCACCCTCTTATGTTTAGGACCGACAATAACCCTCCAGTTAATGAAACAATGATTAGGTCTGTACATGGTAAAACTACTTTGGACCTATCTAGGGACCTTAAGAAGATCACTCCCCCAAAATTTGATGGACAACAAGTTGAAGATACAGCTGAAGGGTGGCTCACTGAAATGGAAAAATATTTTGAGTTAAGGGATTTCTCAGAGAATATGAAGGCGGTATGGGGTGCATATCAGCTGATGGGTGAAGTTGCTAGTTGGTGGATCAATATTAAGGAACAATTTGACCATACTAAAGAAAACTTAACTTGGAAACAATTTGTTGGTCACTTCCAGGAGAGATGGCTTCCACAACTCTTTTATGATGAAAAAACAACGAAGTTCCTTAATTTAAGGCAAGGATCCATGTTTGTTCAACAATACTGGGATTGATTTGCTAAATTACTGAAGTACAATCCTATTTTCCAAAAAGATGAGAGGTCTCAAGCAAGAAAATTTCTTTTGGGACTAAACACAAATATTGGTGTAGAAGTAGATATGTTTTCCCCTGAAAGCATGAATCAAGTTCTGGAAAATCTCTCAAGCAAGAAAAGAAGCTCTAGTATTTAGCATCAACAAGACAAAATTTTAGGGATAAGAAATTCACATTCAAGAAGAAACCAGAATCGAGGGATACTAGGGAGGAGCAGTATAATAAGAGAAGAGATTTCTCCAAAACAATACCATTTGAGGACCGAAGTCAAAGAAATAATGGTAATATAAGAAGAAATAATGTGGATTCACATTCGTGTAGTGCTAATGGACCACCTAGGGGATGTTTTATGTGTGGGGGAAACCACTTTGCAAGGGACTACCCGAAAATACAAGGAGCAACTCAGTATCAACAACCTCAACAATGTCAAATCCATGTTGCTATAAGGAACCGACAAACTCGACGTCAAAATGTTCCAGTGGAGGCGATAGGTACACTCTTTGGCATACCTGTTTCCATTTTGGTAGATATTGGATCTTCAGAAAATTTTATTTCACTTGAATTAATAAAAAATATGTCTTTACAAACAAAGGTTATGGAATCATCAAATTGACAGTTCAATATGGGGATAAGGAAATAAAAAGGGTTGACAGGTATCCAATGGATGCCATCATTAAGTTTTCTGAATTCGAAACTAAAACAGACTTATTTGTTGCCCCTTTAGGAACTTATGATATCATACTTGGGATAAGTTGGTTAATTGATCATGAAGCCACCATAGATTGTTATAACAAGGTAGTGGAGTGCATAGATGATTCAGGATATAGAGTCAGAATCCAAGGGATTTATAAACCCATTTATGTGGAGACAATTTCTACAATGCAATTAAAAAAGGAAAAATGAAAGAAGGGAAATCAAATATTCCCGGTATCTTTGGATACAACGGAAGAAAAGAAGGGTGATTCAAAGCTTGAAACTTATCCTTTTCTTTAGGACTATCGAGATGTGTTTCTTGAGGAATTACTAGGTTTACCTCCTAAAAGAGAATTTAATTTTTCAATTGAAGTTCTTCCTAGAATTGCACCCATATCCAAGGTTCCATACAGGATGAATACTACTGAATTGCAAGAATTGAAAATACAGTTGCAAGAGTTATTAAATAAAGGTTTGATAAGGCCTAGTGTATCACCTTGGGGAGCACCAGTCATTTTTTTCAAAAAGAAAGATGGAACCTTGAGATTTTGTATTGATTATAGAATGTTGAATAAGGAAACCATTAAGAATAAATACCCTTTGCCTCGTATTGAGGATCTATTCGACTAGATGAAAGGAGCCACTGTATTTTCCAAGATTGATCTTCAATTTGGTTATCATTAATTAAGGATAAAGGAAGAGGATATTCCTAAAACAACATTTAGAACTAGATATGGACATTATGAATTTACGGTGATGCCCTTCAGATTAACAAATGCTCCAGCTGCTTTCATGAATCGAATGAATAGTGTGTTCCATGACTTCCTGGATAAGTTTGTGATAGTATTTTTGGATGACATTCTAATTTATTCCAAAAATGAAGAGGAACACTTAACACATCTTCAAATGATTTTTCAAAAGCTTCGTAAGAATAAGTTGTTTGGGAAGCTATCTAAATGCTCTTTCTTTGAGAAACAAATCCATTATTTAGGGCACATCATTTTAGCTGAAGGTATAGCAGTAGATCCAGAAAAGATCAAAGTAATAACTGAATGGCCAATACCTAAGAATGTATCTGAGGTAAGGAGTTTTATGGGGTTAGCGGGATATTATAGAAGGTTTGTAAAAGGCTTTTCTAAAGTAGCAAATCCTATTACATCTTTACAAAGGAAGTATAAAAAATTTATCTGGATAGAATAGTGTGATAAAGCCTTTCAGTTTTTAAAAGAAAAATTAACATCTCCTATCCTTAAGGTACCCAACCCCAATGGTTATTTTATAGTGGTTATAGATGCATCCATAGAAGGATTAGGAGGAATCCTTTTGCAAGATGATGGAGTAGTATAATACGAATCCCGAAAATTAAAGATTCATGAACTTAATTATGCTCCCCATGATCTAGATCTTGCAACTATAGTCCATGCATTACAAAAGTGGAGGCACTTTCTCTTGGGAAAACCCTTTGAGCTAAAAACAAATCATCAAGGGCTAAAATACATCTTTACATAGCCACATATGAATGCAAGACAAAGGAGATGGTTGGAATTCTTAAGTGCGTATGATTTTGAAATTGAATATATTAAGGGTAAGGAAAACAAAGCAGTTGATGCCCTTAGTAGAAGAAGGCACATATTGGCTATATCCAAGCTGCATATTGACTTAAAACAACAAATACTCTCTAAGCAGGGAAATGATCCATGGTATATGCAGGTTAGTGCAACCATTGAAATGAACCCCATCGAATCTAAATATTTAGGATATACTCTTGATCATGATGGATTAATGAGATACCAAGGAAGAATATATATTCCCAGACTTGAAGATTTAAGAAATATAATTTTGGCTGAAGCCCATAAAATTCCATACTCGGGTCATCTAGGAGTAAATAAAATGTATTCTGATCTTAAGAAGTTATAGTTCTGGCCTGGAATGAAAAAATGACATAGTAAATATGGTTGCTAGATGCCTTGAATGCCAACGAATTAAAGCAAAACATGTGCACCCGATAGGGCTCCTTTACCCTCATAATATACCACAGTATAAATGGCAAGTGATAAGTATGGATTTTGTGCAAGGGTTACCTATGACGTCTTATAGACATAATTGTATTTTGGCGATAGTAGATAAACTTACCAAAGTAGCCCATTTCATCCCAGGAAACTTAACTAATGATGCTCCTGCAATAGCTAAAAGGTTTATAAAAGAAACTTTTAGATTACATGGAACTCCAGAGAAAATCATCTTTGATAGGGATGCAAAGTTCACTTCTAGTTTTTGGACCACCTTGCAAGCTGCTATAGGAACTCAACTGAATTTTAGTACAACTTACCACCTAGAGACTGATGGTCAAATGAAGAGAACTAATTAGATTCTAGAAGACCTCCTCCGTATGTATTGTATGGATCAACAAAGTAAATGGGAAGAGTATTTTCCTTTAGTAGAGTTTTCCTACAATAATTCTTTTCAATCAGCTATAGGCATAGCACCTTTTGAAGCCCTTTATGGGAGGAAATATCATACACCCTTAAGTTGGGATAAATTGGAGGATAGAATTTTAATTGGTCCTGAGATGTTAAAGGATGTGGATGCTCAAGTGAAAATGATCAGGAAAAGATTAAAGGAAGCTTCAGATCGACAAAAAAGCTATGCAGACAAGAACCAAACACCTAGGAGTTTCCAAGTTGGTGAGAAAGTGTTTCTTAGAGTTCTTCCTCACAAAAGTTCAAATATCATTTGGAAGGAAATCCAAGCTATCTCCTTGATTTGTGGGACCCTTTGACATTTTGGAGAAGATCAATCCCGTGGCCTATCATCTAGCTTTACCTCCAGCATTGAGCCACATTCATGATGTATTCCATGTATCCTTGCTTAAAAAGTATGTACTTGATTCCAAACATATTCTCAAATGGAATGCTTTACAGGTGGAAGAACCATGGACAATAACGGTGGAGCCATGCAAAATCATAGAGAGGCACCAATTCCAGCTATGCAATAGGGTGGTGGACCACTCTAAAGTTCATTCAGATCAATATTCTATGGAGAACGCTACATGGGAAGACACTGAATAAATGCAACAACTTTATCCACATTTATTCTAAAGAAAGACTAAATTTTGGCTAAACCGTGAACTCGATAAAATTTAATAGTTTGTTTTGATGTTAGAATGTACTAATTTGAAATACTTTCTCTAGTGCTCATGAGAAAATGGAACTCTATTTTGGAAACAATGAAATGCTTATGCATGGTGATAAATAGCAACAAACTTATTTGTATGTGTTTTCCTAGCATATATATATATATATATATATATTCTAATCTTGTATCCATCGGGATGATGCAATTTTTTTTTGGGGGGGAAGTATGTCACAACCTTAGCTTTGATACAAAACAACGGAGGCAACGAACATCGTCTGTTTACATAGTTTTTATTTTAAAAGTGTATGCTTATCTAATTGACTGTAATGTTTGTGTTTTTTTTGGCTAAAAAAATAATCATTAATATAATAACTTAATTTTATGTTATTTATTTATTGTTCTTATAACTTTTGCATTCTGTTAATTAATGTTTGTTAATACCCACTAATTTATTTTCTGCTATTTTAAAAAAAAAATAAAAAAAACAGGAAAAAAAGAAGAGAGTATATTTGTTAACCAATTTATATTTTGTTGTTAAAATATTCTTTTTACTATTAGTTGGATAAGTGAAAACTTTTCCTTAACTACTACTGATTGTCTTCTAACTTTATATCCGCCTCAAAGCAGATGAAAAATATTTTTATGATAAACTTGTACAAATACTATATTAAAAAGGAGAATGATATATTTAATGATTCAATCACTAAGGACTACCGTAATGCCACGATATCCCGTTATGTGGCTCTTTTTTCATTACCTAAAAATTTACATGGCTAAGCATATCCGAGCCAAGGAAAAGGTAAAAATCTGATTCTTTTTCACCACCTAAAGAATTAACCTACTTGAGTGGTGATTCTATAAAGGAAAGGAAGAAATAACACAAGGGGACATGAACATGGGAAAAGGCATATAGTTGGGAAGAAACTGGAGGATCAGGCGAGGGTGTAGGGCTAGAAATTCTCCTATGAACTTTAGCAAAATTTTCAATTCATTACAGGTACATTTTATGCTTACATCCTATCATGTTCAAATACTTCATTTTTGGTATGGAAATTTGGAAGTAAAACCTGGATTTTCCATCTGTAATGTTTTTCCTAAGAGTTTATAATACCTGCTTAGATCATCTTTCTCAATTGTAACTTGGAAATCTTGGTGACTATCTTGTCTCAATTTCAGCGTTGTTGCTCTACTCATTTTTAGCAAACTAGATCAATTATGCTTTGGTATGGTGTAATATTGCATTTATCTGTAGACTTAGTATTTTCTTTCCTTAGTGTCACTGCAATTACTCCAAAATCACACATTCATGATTTTAGTATTAAATTCTTTACTTTGGAAATCTGCATACGAGTTGGTCACTTCTATTGTGTTGAGTTCATTTTATTTTATTTCCGTTGTTTCCGAGTAATGAAGATACTCATATTCTTATTTTGCTATTGGCTATGAATCATTTGAGATAATATATTTTGAATCTAGAACCAAGATGCCTCTGTTCCTTAGTTTATATATCAATCATGATATTTGAAGAACTCATATTTAAGAATATTATTACCATTTACTAATAGTTCTCTAAGCATTAGCTTTGGGTAAAATAATTTTCACAATCTTTCATTTATCTGTACAATCAAATATCAGTATTAATGTTCACTTGGGTAAATTAAAGAATTCATTTTACAGGAAAACAAATAGCTAACTCTTCTATAATATACTCTAGATATAAAAATCAAATTTATCAAAAGATAACTAATAATTACTTATTTTCCCTTCACTTCTTTTACCTCTCCTTAATAATAGGCCTGTTGGTATGGTTTCTTCGTTCATATGTACATTCCATTTAGAAAATTGAGTGGTGAAGTGTAAATTAAAAATCATCTTTCCTCAATTCCTAGACTTTAGGCTAATAAAATGCTTTCTTTCCTTAAAAGCCTAAAACACTTGGGGACAAAATAACGTCTCATGGAATCTTTCCAAAAAAAAGGGGAGGGGGTAAAAGTACAAGTCAATTCTAATATTAAAAGAAGGTTAGTTAATACTTTACCTTTTTAAGATGAATTTTATTTTCAAAAAGATAAATACTCTTTTTTTTTATAATTAAGCACGTATACACATATGGTTGTGGAATATGGTAGTATTTTTTATTTATTCATTCTTACTTAAATGTTTTGGAATTTAATTGGCTAATGAGCCTAATACCTTACAAAATATGAAATCACATACAAGTTTTTCTTTTTTAAGGGAATCAAATGGTTAGTATTTTTTTAATATTTTGAACATGGGCATCAACATGGCTTATGCATGTCGTGTTGTTGTTAACAGTCTATATGTACATTTCATTAATTAACTGTCGTGTACTTCCTGTTCTCTTCTCGTTAGCTATGCATTGTATGTCCACTATAATTTTTTTGTTCTTTAAATAAATTATTCTCTACTTTTTAAAATTCTTAAAAACTGTTGTATATTTAAATTCTTAAAAATATAGAATAATTTTTTTCTCTTTAAAAAATAATTTTATTTTACTTTGAATTATTTTATTAATTATATTTTACAAAATTAACATATTTAATTTATTATATATATAATATTAATATTAATATATAATATTTTATATATATCAAATATAAAATATATAATATACTAATATACTATATATATATATATATATCAATTTTTTAAATATAGTTAATAAAATAATTTTGAAGTAACTATTTTATATTTTGTTATATAAATTTAATATTAAAAAAATTGATATATGTACATATAATAAATCAAATATAATAATATATCAACTTTTAAAATATATGTAATAAAATAATTTTTAAATGATTAAAAATGTTTCATATTTAATAAATAAAATATAATAAATATATCAATTTTTAAAATATAATTAATAAAATAATTGTGAAATAAAATGAAAAAATATTAAAGAATAAAAAAATTTAAAAAAATTATTCATTCCTTTTTTAAAAAAATCAAAAAGTGTTACCAGAGCTTTTCTTACCCCCAGTAGATGGGGTGTAATCCAGGTCCATATGGTAACCATCCGACCATACGAAAAAATCATCCTCAATTTCCATTCCAACATCATCTTCCACCTCCTCCAACTAACATTTCCCACTAATATTATCCTTCTTCTTGGACTTGTCCGCCTTACCAGGAATAGGGGACACAATAACATATTTAGCTTTTATATGTTCCACAATCAACAACATCAAACCCTCATGTAAGAAGGAATTTTTAAGATTCTTTCTAAAGTCTGAAATCCCATTCTCCAAAGACAACAAAAGATAGAAAGGGAACGATACAAGATGACCATGTCAGAAATGATTTAGAAGCATGAAGTGGTGCCCATAAAGAGCCGTGTACCTCCCGTCCAAGGTAAAGTAACGCATCAAAACCATGGCCACCTCACCCAAAATATGCTTAATTTTGGTGCAATCAAAACCACCACAATGGAGTCTAACCATTTTAGCCTTCTCCTTGTCCCTCAAGAAATTCATTCTAGCCACCCCTGACATGGATTTTTCTTTGAAGAATTTCCTCCCTTAAGTCGATAGCTCTGTTAATTCCATAATAAACTCCTCATTTACAGTGATGTCCATACCAAAAAAACTTAGTACTCAACCATGCCAAGCTTCAACAAACTCCTGCGAGACATTCGACTCAAACCCGTGCAATTTCTCCATGAACGAAGTAACCCCTCCCTTCTATAAAATCTCCCACACATCAACATTGGCTTTGATCTTAGTACATGAGAAGGGCTTGGTCCTGCACCTATTACCTCCCATCTTCAATGGTTCCAAGCACTTCACAAGAAAGAAACCCCACATAACACAAATGCAAATAATCAAAAAGGAAAAAGATAAAATTGCACCCAGAAAGTGTGCAGACCAACATTTTGAGGTATAGAAAAAAATAATGGTCAGATCCCTCCTAAACATACAACTCATCCGCCCATAATTTCCAATGAATGCCACAACCATCAAGTGTCTTATCAACATCAGATGATAATTATTAACTCGCCAACCCTTGAGATTACCTAAAATATCCACCCCTCCAAAGAATTAGAAGCAATCGTTATTAAGCAAGGATATAAGCTCCATTGGCAGATTATCATTAACCTCCACAACCTAGCCAACAATACCCCAAGATTAGCCAAGAAATCTGCAACCCCATTAGCCTCACAAAAGGCATGGGAAATATAAACTTTATCAAAGTAATTCAACACAGAGAGAGCATCAACAATAAATCTTTCAATAGATCAAGGAGGGGAAAGTTTCCTAAGGCAATTAATAATATTCAAAGAATCCCCTTCTACCCAAATTTTGGAAATCGCCTTCTCCCTATCCAATTTAATACCATGATAAGATGCCACACATAGTTGTATCAATTAATGGTTAGCTAATAGTTAAAACAAATTGTATGAATTTAGAACATGTGGATAAGTCATAGTACATTGAAGGTGTGATGCAAGAGCATCTTGGTGCACAGACAATCATGCACACCTTAATTTTGTGTTGGTTTTTAAATTCTCATTTTTGAGCTTGTGGCATCTTACAAGCATGATATTTATTTAATTATTTTAAATATCCTCCTTCTCTTTCATCATTAAGCCA
Source organism: Sequoia sempervirens (assembly GCA_007258455.2). NCBI lineage: Eukaryota > Viridiplantae > Streptophyta > Pinopsida > Cupressales > Cupressaceae > Sequoia > Sequoia sempervirens. The sequence goes on from VDFB02041796.1 coordinate 49,283, forward strand.
TTTTGTAAGGTTGAGTAATTAAAATTGAAATTGGGAGTATTGGAGCTAGAAATTGATATCATATAAAAAATTAAATTTCATCGCTAAGTCCTACACCTAGGATGGAGGAGGCCATATTTGGCATCTTGTAACTCCTCTTGGAACTGAAACTTTGCATCAATTAAAGGAGGAGAGTATTGATTCTTGGAAGTGGGGGTAGTGGAGTGAGATGGTAAAAAGGCAATTTTAGCAAAGAATTTGAATTCTCCTAGCAGTTAATGAAGAGGGAAGTTATGGAGAAATGAGACGCCCAGAAAAGCAGAAAGGACTGGGTTGAATATGGTTGGATTTTGAAGGAATTTTTAACACCCAAGTTTAGGAAGAAAGGAAGGAAGGAAAAGATGAAGAAGAAGACAAAGAAATGAAGGAGAAATCAGAGATACCTTGCCTTGGTATCCAAGAATGGAGTACCAATGATTTAGAGATACATTTGTTGTTTCCTGTAGTTGCATATGAAGCCTTTTGGATCATATTTGTATATGTTATGTGATCAATCTTGCCTATAGCAAAGTTTGGGTTGTGAATAGCTTGTTTTTTGTAGTTTGTTTTTGCAGATACTACAAGTTTAAATATTAAATTTAAATTATTTCTTGAAGTGTGTAATCATGTGTAATGTTTATTTAGTTGGAATGCACTCTCTATAGTTGAATTCATGAGTTAAACCATAATTTTCTTGGCTAAGTGATTTGGGTTGCATCAACACCTTTTTACAATATGGGAATTTTATGAGTTTTTTTGAGTTTTCAACTATGAAATTTGAGGGGTATTGTTGGGATAAAAATTATGATCTACTTAAATTCTTGTAGATGAATATGGGGGTTTTCATTATCCAATTTTTTAGTAGAAAATGCATTCAATAGATGGTTCAAAATAATTTTTGAAAGGTTTTTCATGAGGTTTGAGTGCAATTTCAGAGGTATGAATTTGCTTTGTGGGGCCACTATCCAACACTTATATTTTTGGAGTCTTGTCATTTGTTTCTTGCATCAAGGTGTAACTAAAACCTTCATTAAATTTGAGGTCTGAACTCAAAGTGATCTCTTACTAGATGACACACTTATCAATAATGTAGTAGGTTTGTAATGACACTATGAGGTACCATGAGCACCACCATGGCATGGGTTGAAATATTTAATGGAGGATCAAACTATGCCAAGGAATCCCAAGAGAATACCTTGAAGAAAAGGCTATTGCAAGGCTTGCACCCTATTCATACCCCTTTACAATTTGTAAAATTTAGATAGGTCCTTACAAATTTTTCCCCTTTATTCCTTGACATGTTTATTTAGTTTCCCACATGTCATGAAAGTTGTGTGTTCATTTATTCTCCTAATTTGTTTTTGTGTGTGTCCTTTATTTTTTTGGGTTATGGCTTTCCATATAAAATCAGGCCCCATGGAATAGCGTTGGTGTAAATAATTTTTTTACATATCTAGTTGGATTTTATTTAATGCTTGTGTCCAAGGTCATTTAATAATGTTGAGGTAGTTATCTCATTATACATGATTAAGAAACATGTCAAGATCTTGTCTAATCCTATCTCACTTTCTTTCCTTTATAAGCAAGGCATCATATGTACATTTGAATCCAATCATTCCAATACCACTACAGTCTTGAATATTGCATATTGGCCATAATCTTGCATCCATTATTGCAAATTCATGTTCTTTCTTTTCTCTTTTATAGAAGGTTGTTTTTGGTTTTTGTAGATGATCCTAGAGGTTTGAGTCCTTGATTGACTCTAATATGGTGTCAGAGCTTCAGATTTGCAAAACCCCTTCTCAAATCTAAGGGTGCTATGGGCTTGAGCTTTTGATGGGTGCACATTGGGGCAAAATAGACCTCACGGTTGAGTCTATAAGGCCAAAAAACCCCATTTTTATATAAAATACTTGATATTTAGGCAAAAAAATTCCAAGTTGACTCTAAGAAAATTCACCACCAACAATTCATCAACGAAAAATTCATCGCCAACAATTTATTGTGGGAAAATTCACTGCCATGAAAAATTCACCACCAAGTAAAATTCACCACCAACAATTCATAGCGGCGAAAATTAACCGTACTAATATTTTTTAATATATATTTCAAAAACTTTGATTTAATTAAAAATATTAATGCGGTTAATTTTCCGCCACAACGAATTGCTGGTGGTGAATTTTTCGTCGGTGAATTGCTAGTGGTGAATTTTTTGTATGTCATTCGAAGCCATTTTTGGGGGTGTGATTGAAATCTTATGAAAAAATATGTACAATCTATACAAAAGCCTTATGGTACAAATACATATAAATTAAATCTTTGAAAAAATATGTACAATCTATACGGAAGCCTTATGGTACAAATACGTATAAATCGTACCTAACCATGACATCTACAAGAATTCGTAGGTGTTAGGGAATCATCATCTTTGTAGGGAAAAAATTTTAGTCTGCATCCACATATGGATTGTCAGTGTCACCTGTCATTGACGATACAATCTTTTCTATTTTTTTGATAATTTTTTTAATTATAGTTTTTAAGGTATTTGCATTGATTTAGTTTATACAATCAAGCATTTAGTTGTGGGTGTTATTAGCTCATAGTCACAAGGCCGAGTGAGGGGGCTCAAACATCGTAGTGGCACGACTTGCTCACTACTCTCTAGCCTCCACTGCCTGAGTGGCCCCACCATGCCTAACAACGACCTTTTTAATTTTGATTTAATTAACCCATAACCATACAGACGACTAGGTGCTTAGCCCCTAAGGGGCTTAATTTTATCCCCCTAAGCCCTAATAGGGATTTTTTTTCAAAATGCCATAACTTTCTACTAGGGTGTCAAAATTTTACAAATGAGATATTGATAGGAAGCTGGTTCCAAGCACTTCATAGTGGTGCAATCCATTTTTTATATTTTTTGCAGGTGATTTTTATTGTTGATTGAAGTCATATTTTCTTCTTTGGACCTTTAAGCTCATAACTTTTTCCAAATTATCCAATTTTCATGATTTTGGTGGTCTAGGAAAGGTATTGAGAAGATCTACATTTCTATCCATGCACTTTTCTATATTCGTCCTCAGGTATCTTTTATTCAAATTTGTGTAAATTTTCATTCTAGTTGATTACTTAGACATACTGACACTTGAAGAAGATTTTTCCTCCTAGGAAGGCTTCATTTTTAGTGTAGATCATATTGGTAAATTGTGCTTTCAGATTGAGGATCTCATTCTAAGATATTGTTGTAATTCTCCATCTTTGATCCATCTTGGCATTCTAAACTCTACAAAACAATTTGGCATTGTAATTGCACTACATATAAAGTGCCAAATCATATTATTGGGGGGATTCTTGATTGAGTTATTTGGGGGGTCTATTGTCTATTGTTTTGATCTATTTTTCTTGTGCTCTTATTTTTTCTATGGATCATTTTAAGTTTCATTTGCTAACGTCATATAACTATTCAACATGGCATCAACATAGATGGAGTATTCTAATGAATGAAGGTCACTCTCTATATGTTGAAAATAAGGTACCTAAACCTATAAACGATGAGAAAAAAGATAAAATGGATGATTGAAAATAGTAAAGCTCTTGGTTTTCTTCATAACCTAGTTTCTCAAGATTTATTATTTCAAATTAAATCATGTAAGAATTCTCATGAGGCTTGGGACAAATTGAAAATTTTATATGGTACTACAAATGAAGTAAAAGGCTATCAAATTGATAATGAGTTGATGATACTTGATCATAAGAAATTTGAAAACATCTAGGACTATATCACTGAGGTTAATGGTCTAAGGGAGCAATTTAAAGCATGTGGAATTGATAAATAGGACATTCAGTTGGTCTATAATATATTGCAAAGAATTGGTCTTGATTATGTTTCTTTTGTTTCTAGATTTCATACTCATAGGTTGAATGGGGTTTGCATATAATACGCCTTCATTTGCAACTTTTTTTGAGATGTTAATACATGAGCAACAAAAGATTCTATCAATGGGTATCATCAAGTCATTTAAATCTTAGGCATTGCTGGCTAGTTAGGTGAAAAAATCATAACGTATTGATAAGAAACATAAGAAATCTAAGAACAAAACACATTTGGATCAACCAAAGAATAAATATTCTTCCATAGAGAAATCATCTAAGAAGGAGAAGCCTAATTTTTTATAATACAAGAAGCTTGGTCATGACGAACATTCTTGTTATAAGAAGGATATTGATGAGTTGAAACATCTTCTCAAAAAAAATCATATGGATTTTCCTTCTATAATGTTTGAGTCAACTTCTTCTCCAAAAAAATATTCTAATAAGGACAAAGGTCATGCTGGTTTGGTTACTACATTAGGAAGAAAAGGACTACTCTTCAAGTGCATTTTCAGGTCTTTGATCAAGGAGATGGATTATAGAGTAAAGAGAATCTCACCATATGGCATCTTCATAGTCTATATTCTCTTATTTTGAGCCTCATTCTTTGTCTCCTATTTTGATGGGAAACAATACATGAGTGTACTTGGGAAGGGATTTGTTTCTTTAGGGGAGGGAACTTTCAATGATGTTTTGTGTGTACCTCATTTGACAAACAATCTTCTTTCCATCTATCAAATTACACATGGTGGAGATGGGAAGACTATGGAATTCACTCTTGATTTAGTTATCATTAGAGACTTGGATAATAGAGAGATTATTTTTATTGGGATGGTTAACCTTTGTATATTTTTCTTTTGATAATTATTGTGTTCCTTCGGTTGTTCATCATACTTCCAGCGTGAACCATGATTTTGAGGAGACTTTTGACTACTTGAACTTGGTTATTCTCATGTCAGATCCCTTTCTTGAGCCTTGTATTTTATCTCACCCATATTTTGTTGCATTTTATGGTGCATGTGTTGTCACAATTTTGGTCTCTTATGATTTAGTGTAGCAAGATCTACATCCTCTTCTAGATACATCTACTTGGGGTGAGAACTTGCCAAGTATTGCTAGTTTATTTATTGAGTTCCATATTTCAAATTTGGGAGACACCATTGATTGCATATATCTTCTCTTTGATGGGGATGATCCTTCTTTAGTTATTGTGATGGAACACTCTAACCCTCTTATGAATTCTGTACATGATCATTCTTTGTAGCTTGACATTGGTGTGGATACTTTTGGACAACATTTGGAGGAGGCTTATTTGTCTTCATAGGAGGTATATTTCTCTTAGGTTTTTGTTCAACGTCCATCTCTAGGAGATTTTGGATGAACATCTTATGTAGTGTGGCTTGGAATTCCTATTTGGAGTGTGTTAACTTTTGGTATCCACATGGAGACACTTGAGAATAGTTCAAAGATATCACATATCATTCATCTTCTTGCATCTTTCTTTCAAGAATGGGAATACATCCTACATATCATCCTGGTTTTGTTTCTTCTTAAGGGGAGGAATGTTTTCTGACGAGATTAGATCATCTTCAACATTAAATGATGAGCTTCTACCATTGAGGGGGGCTACATGGTCTCTTCTTATCTCTTATCGATTGTGTTTCTCCTTGCATGGGGTTTTGTTCCTCATTCATCATTGAGAGAAATTTTTATTTCATCTCTCTTTTGGGGAGGAGTTTTGTCCCACTAGGTTTCTCCTATTCTCCGTTTATGAGAGATTGTATTTGTACATGGGTACCTAACATGGCCTCATAGTCGAGACCCATATTTGTATCATTTGCATAATAATCTACTCCTTAAGTTTCACTCAAGGGGGTGTTGATGTAAATAGATGTTTTATGTATCTAGTTGTCTAATAGGTACTATGTTTTCTTTCTAGAAGTCTTAGTTGTCTAGATAAGATCTTATCATATCTTATCTATTTTGGTTTGATTTAATTCATGTGTCCTAGGTCATTTAATATTATTAAGGTAGTTATCTCATTATACAAGATTAAGACACATGTCAAGATATTTTCTAATCCTATCTCACATTCATACCTTTATAAGAAAGGCATCATATGTACATCTAAATCCAATCAGTCCAATACCATTGCAATATTGAGTATTGCATATTGGTCATAATCATACATCCATTATTACAAATTCATGTTCTTTCTTTTTCCTCTAATGGAAGGTTGTTTTTTTTTTTTGCAAGTGATCTTGGAGTCTTGATTCCTTGAGTGACTCTAACAAATAGGTCCTAGGGTTTTGGTCCATCTTGAAACCCTAACCTCAACCTCTCTTTGTCTCCCTTGTTCTTGTATTTTTGAGTTGTGGGTCTTCGAGTGGACCTTGGACCAAGGGACTAGATGTTGAAGTACAAGTCTATTATAGTTTCCAATCCCTCTTGTATGATTTCCTTTCCTATTGTGCCTCAAAATATTAGGGAACCTTTTACCTTATAATAAATAATCCTAGGGGAAAGTTTTTCTAGTATCCCATTCCCCATATTTTTTCACATCCCCTTGACTTTTGATTCTACAAGATCCTTAAACCTTGAAACCCAATCATAGGTTCCTGAAAGGAAATAGAAAAGAGCAATGGAAAGTACTAATAAAGAGCAATTGTTTGAAGGAAAGAGATTACCAAATAAATTGAAGTAGCCAAACCAAGCACCACCAAAGCAAGAGAGACACAAAAATTTGTTAAGGGAAAAAAACAAGAAAAAACCCCAATATTATGAATGGAGGCAAAATTCCTAAAAAAATAATACAAGAGCCTTAGCTTGCTTGCATGAGTCTTAAGAATGAGAGGAGAGGCACCTCAATAAGTAGAGGTGAGAAGAGGAGTTAGAATGTAACTCCCAACTCAATGAATGCCACCATTCATCTATGTGTGTGCAAAGTGTCACCTCTTAAGGAGGTGGTTACAAATATTCCTTAATAAAGGAATTAAAAATAAGCCATCCTCACACATGTGTGAGATGACAAAAAAAGACAAAAGACTTGTAGGGATTCCTTTGGAATATTCCTACAAGTTAATAAATAATTACAATTAAAGAATAACCTTTACCAAGTAAAGATTAATCTTCTAACATCCCCCCTTAAGCTTTACTTGGGGAGGTTACATCAAACCCTTCAATGGGTTGTAAACCAAGATTTTTACAATGAAAGAGAAATTTATCTTTACAAAGAGCTTTGGTGAGAATATCTGCAACTTGATCTTCACTTTTACAATACAAAAGAGAAATTTACTTGTCTTCAATTTGCTCTCTAATGAAGTGATGTTGAAGAGCAATGTGCTTGGTCCTTGCATGAAAAATTGGATTCTTTTCCAAAGCAATAGCACTTTGATTATCACAATACAAAGGAGTAGGATCCTTTTGAGGTAGACCCAAGTCTTCAAGTAATCTTCTTAACCATAATGCCTCTTTAGATGCATTTGTACAACCTTTATATTCAGCTTTTGTAGAACAAAGAGAAGTAGATTTTGTTTCTTACTATTCCATGAGATTGCACCTGATCCAACAAAGAAACAATAACCACAAGTGGATCTCCCATTATTGGGATCACCTTCTAAATCTGAATCAGTATAACCTTTTAAAGAAAAATCATAATTTGCATCATAAAAGAGACCAAGATTAAGAGTGCCTTTAACATACCTTAAAATTATTTTTGCAACTTTAAAATGGGTTTGTTGTGGTTTAGACATAAAGCTAGAAACCAATCCAACACTTTAGGTGTTTGCCAAATTTGCATACCCAAAATAATGTAATAGGCCCAAATCACTCATTTGAAATTGTTGAATGAGTTGAGACTTAACATCACTAATCAAAAAGTTAGAACTAGAAGTGATAATTAAATAATTAAAATAATAATCACAATATCATTTTCACTATGTTTAATATATAAATTTGGACCATTTTTACTTCTAATGAAACCATGAGATAGAAATAAAGCATAGCTCAAATTATAAAATGTCAATATATCTAGACATAGCAATAATAGTTCTAGGTTTCCTCTCACTACATCATTTGTTGTAATGTAAAGGGAAATTGTGTCAAGATTAATAATAAAGGACTTTGAAAATTAGTCCTAAAGATGGTTTTAAAAAAAAACCATATTTCCTTCAATAAAATAATGAAACATAAAGGTTTCAAGAACTTGATCCCCATCAATTTAGAAAATAGATCTAAGTTCATAAAAAAAATAAGTATGTGCATACCATCAAAGTGGATGGAAATATTTTCCATGGGTCCCAAAAAAAAAACTCCAATGAGACTTGATAAAATATATGATTCATTACAGATAGGGTTCCCTATGCAACATTACTGCAAATGTGACTAGCACAAAAAATATATGTAAAGGCTCCATTGAGACTTGATAAAGTGATTAACTTGCAAAACATATATAGATGGAATAAATCCATCAAGAAGGCAAATACTCCAATGAGCTTTTAATTTTCAAAAAATATATAGATGAAATAAATCCATCAAAAAGACAAATTGACCAATAATGCACAATATCAGATTAATGAGACACAATAAAATATCAAATTCCCTTTTTCAAAACAACATAATTGTAGTTGAGAAGGAAACACTAGATTTGTTTTAAATATTGTAATAGATGAAAAGCCACAAATCAAGCCACCTTAAGTTATGAAAATTAATATTAAAAATAAATAAAAATTATGATGGAATAATGGGAATTGCATATTATGAAGTGAAGTATTATTAAGTATAAATAAGTCATTTAAGACGATATTCATGCATTCATGACTACATGAATATCCCCTTTTCATATTCCAAATATAATTGAGTAAAACAAGTACACTATTATTGGGTTGATCAAGTCCAATAATAAAGTACTTGTGAAGTTATTTAAAAAACAAACTTTTTATGTGAAGCAACATGTTGAGATGCACCTAAATCAATAACCCATTCAAAAAGGTTTAGAAACATTCAAACTACATGTAAAAGCACGTCTAGATTGATTACCATTGTTATGAAATTGTTGATTATTTTGAGTCATAGGCTTTTTCTCATTTTTCTTTTTAAAACAAGTATTTTGCCAATGACCATCCTTATTACAATAAGTGCAATGTGGTCTCTTAGAAGAGTTAAACTCTCTAGGATCATTGCCATTATTATAATGAGGTTTGGAATTATAATGTTGTTGTTTAGAATGAGGTTTAAAATTTTGTTATGATTAGACAAGAAAGCATGTTCATTAGACTTAAGAGTACCAAACTGAATTAACTTAGCCTCTTCTTGTCTTAATAAATCACGAAAAATATCATAAGTTAATTGAGTAGCTAAAGAAGGAATAGCTAATTGAGCATGAATATTAGTAATGAATTGTTGAAATTGTCTAGGAAGACACTTTTTAAGAATAAGATGAATTAATCTAAGATTATCTAATTTAACTCCTAAACCATCCAAATGACTATTTAAAGCATCAAATTTCAATAAAAATTCATCCATAGATTTAAAATCAGAATATCTCAAATCTTCAAGTTGATCTTGAATTTGAATTTTTCTTTATTCATTTGTACTATCATAAATTGTTTTGAGTTTGTCCCATGCTTCATAGGCAGTTGTACATGTCCCAATGTGAACATAAAGTTTGGGTGACATGGAGATACCTATGAGGCCAAGGGCTTCCTCATTTTTAAGATTCCATTTTTCAATTTCATCTTTGGATGCAGACAAACCTGGTTTAGATTTAGGATCCGTTGCAACATCCAAAAGATGTTTAAATCAAAAAATGAAAGAAATGTGAGTTTTCCAAGAATGATAGTTAGAACTAGTTAATTTAATCTCAGGAATTAAAGTTGACATGATTGCAATAAAAAATTTACTTTATGAAAAAAAAACTATTGTAAATTTTTGCTTAAAGAAAAATCCCTCTTGATTCAATTAAATCTTTAAAAAAAAATTGTCTAAAAATAAATAAGCCCCTTTAAACTAAAATATTAAAAACAACTTTTTTAGAAAAAAAATAATTAATTAAATTTCAAATGTTAAAATAAACTAATATATTATTTTAAAAAATAATAAATATTAATAGATTTAATATGATAAACTTTAGAGAAAATTAATTTAAAACGTTAAAAGTTGTAATAAAAAACGTAGTATTAAAAAAAAGGACTTTATTAAATTTTTTTGAGAAACCTACTTAATCGATTAAAAGAGGAAAAGAGTGCTTTTAAAAAAAAAATCTTTTATCTTTTTAAAAGCTTAAGATATGCAAATCTCTTTTTGAAAAATAATGAAAAAAAAAACTTTTTATTTTCACTTTTTATGGTACAATCCTTTTGCATAATAAAAACTTTTATTAAAACTAGTATGCCTTTTTTTTCAAAAAAAAACTTCAAAAGCACATTAAAAAGGGAAAATGTCCAGCCAAGAGAATGGGTGGGAAGATTTTAAAAAAAAATCTTTTTGAAAGGAGATTAAAGAGCAACAGGTGGGAAATACTTTGAGGGTTTGATTTTAAAAAATTAAAAGAAGATAAAGATTTTATTTTGCATGAGTGCAGGTTTGCAGAAGGATATGGCTGCGTTCTGGATGAAGGAAGGAGCTGTGAACAACGGCGCCAAATGTTGCAAAAGCAAGATTTGTATGAGGCAGGGCTTCAAAATTTAGTAAACAAGATTTGGATTAAAAAGAAAATTGATTTTTCTTTCTTTAAAAAAATGCAATGGGTGAAAGCTTGAATATTATTTATTATTTTTAAATATTTTTTGATATTTTATTATTCAAGAAATATTGAGATTAATAGTAAAATAGAAAAAATAGGGATATTGAAATTGATTTTTTAAAAAAAATTGAACATGTAAATATGGAGAATTTTTACAGATATGTAAAAAAGCAGATTACCCTTTTTCTAAAATGTAAAATATAGTGATTTTATTTACAGATTTAACCTCATATTGTAAAAAAAGTTACAGATCTAAAAAAAAATGAAATATAACCTTTTATTTGAGGGTTTCTAAAATTTTGCAAAAAATAAACATGCATACAAATTATAATAAATTTTTATACAAATCTAATATTAAGATTTGTATAAACTGTAGAAATAAATAAACTTTAAATTGAAAGTTGAAAAATAAGATAAACCCTTGTTGGGTTTTTGCACTAAATGCAAACAAATTATTTGAAGTATGAAATTAGAAAACTGAAATTCTTGCACAATAAAAAAAGGTTAGAAAAGAATTTCTAAAAAAAAATTGATTTTTTACAAGAATTTGAACATGCAAAAAATGGGTTTTTTTAAAACTTGAACTATAACCCTTTATGGTTTAAAAGAAAAAAAAACTGCATAAACTTAAGTATGCATGCAAACTAAAATACTTTAAAACTTTAGATAAAAAAAACTGCACAAGGGTTAGAAGACAAAAAACAACCAAGATTAGGCACTAGATCTTCTTCTCCTCTTTGAGAATGTCTCCAATGGTGTGCTAAAAAATATGGTAAACCTTCAACAATATAGCTCACAAGATATTAGTAATACCAAGCTCTGATACCATGAAAGGAAATAGAAAAGAGCAATGAAAAGTACTAATAAAGAGCAATTGTTTGAAGGAAAGAGATTACCAAATAAATTGAAGTAGCCAAACCAAGCACCACCAAAGCAAGAGAGACACAAAAATTTGTTAAGGAAAAAAAACAAGAAAAAACCCCAATATTATGAATGGAGGCAAAATGCCTAAAAAATAATACAAAGAGAGAGAGAGAAAGAGTTCGAGCCTTAGCTTGCTTGCATGAGTCTTAAAGAATGAGAGGAGAGGCACCTCAATAAGTAGAGATGAAAAGGAGTTAGAATGTAACTCCCAACTCAATGAATGCCACCATTCATCTATGTGTGTGCAAAGTGTCACCTCTTAAGGAGGTGGTTACAAATATTCCTTAATAAAGGAATTAAAAAATAAGCCATCCCCTCACACACATGTGTGAGATGACAAAGATAAAAGACTTGTAGGGATTCACTTTGGGAATATTTCCCTACAAGTTAATAAACAATTACAATTAAGAATAGCTTATACCAAGTAAAAGATTAATCTTCAGTTCAAAGTTCATTGTCATTCCTTTGTTTTTCTGCTTAGGCAGTTGGTGGACTTTTGTACCTTGGCACTATGTTTCAAGTGTTAAAAGTCCCTGGTCTGGGCTTTAACACTGTTTGTGCATGGTTTATAGAAGGGACAGGGTCCTTTGAACCAGGATTCTGACGTTTCTTCCCAATCCCTGTTCCAATGGCGGATTGTGGACTAGAGGCATATATATATTAATATATATGAAAAGATCAATAATATTTATGGTTTTAGTTTCTCTTCTTATGATAAGTTGTAACTCTAATCCCCAATAGATAGGCACCAGCCTTGAGAACCAATGATTGAATCTCCCACTCCTAAAAATGAATAAAATCATTTACTATTAGTTTAGGATTAGAAGTATATTCCTTTGTAGTTCAAAATTTAGTAGTTCAATAGGGAGCATTATTTGTTAAACCCATTAGATTATCAATATTTTTAATCATGTTAATTTTATTACATCTTACACCTATTGCAATGATGCCATATTAGGTATATTAGAAGTTATTGTACAATTAGTTATATTCAACATAATTATAGCCTTTGGGGTTAAACTTACATTGGATACAATTATAATTTTCAGACCTTGCATTATTTTTTAGCATGTACCATTTCATTAGGTTATCTCTAGGAATAACCTCATAGGTTTAAGTTGAGCTTGAATTGTAGGAGAGTTTATTCAAATTCATTAATTGACCTTAAACCCTCATTAATTTTTTGATCAACCTTTATTCTTCCTTCATGAATGACTACTGTTGGAAGAATGAGTCCAGTTTGTCATTGACGTAGATGTTGGCAACATGAGCATGAGGGATAAGCACAAGGTATACTATTATGCGTTGTAGTGTTGTCATTGATATAAAAATTGTATCTTGATATGGAGATCATGATGCAGATCATTTTGGTTGACTCTAACATGTTTTTCGATGTCTATGGAATACAATTTTGTAAGAACATTTGACCCAATGAAGCTAATTGTGATGGAAATTGACTAATTTTTAATTTTGCTAATTCTGTGTAATAAAGCATCTAGTTTTTGGGTCCACACTGGTTTGTGAACTAAATTTTCTCTATGTGGTTCTATTATGTTTTTGTTGGTTGGTAGAATCATCTAATTCTATAATTCCATCTTGTTTTGGTTTTTGGTCTGAATGTTATGAATGATAGAAGTTTAGCCTGACAGTTACAGTCATTTACTATACCATGCATATGAGTTGGAGATTCCACACTTCTCTGCAGATAAGATTTTGAACTTGCGGATTTAAGGAGATGTTGAAAGATGTTAATAGAGTGTGAATTCTAGATGGCATATTATTTTGAGGTCTCTATGTCTGAATATGGGTATATAGTTGGAGAATGTTTGTATTAGGTCTTCTACAATGTCAACCTAATAGGTGTGAAGGTATGTGAAGGTGAAGTAATTATTACGGAGTTATGTTTGAGCTATTATAGGTCCATGCTGACCTAATTCAAACTATTTTAAGGATTAAATCTTGGCATGAGGCGTGTGTGGAAGGATTTGAGCCAACAAGTCATATATTGTCTATTTTGTATGATACATCTAATTAGGCCAACCTAATTGATGTTATGCTTGAAGAAAATATATAAGATAGATCATTTTTAGTGTTTTGATATATGAAAAACATGCAAGTGATGTGAATGATGCAAATTGAGAAAATACATTACAAATTTAAGTTGTGAATGTTGAGAAGAATATTAGAGTGATGCAAATGCAAAGGAAAGTAGAGTGTTAGATCAAAATCATATGAAGTGTGTAAAGTTAGTTTATTGAGCTTCATTGGAACTGTATATCATGCATATGATACATGCAATTATAATAGTTCAATCTAGGCTATGAGCCACAAACTTTATTCTATCTCTTTTTCTCTTAGTGGGTAGTGAGTCCACTTGGATAGTGAGTCCACCACCTATATTGAGCACTTCTGTAAATATACTAAAACTGGTTATAATATATTGTGAGCTAATCCTCACCATGGTTTTTCCCATTTTGTGTTTTTTGTTGGAAGAATGAAGAAGAACATCTCATTAGGAAAATTTTGTGTTGTCATCACCATAAGTTCAAGCTTGATCCTATATTCTGAACAGGTATGACAGTCATTATCCTTCAATATTTTGGTTTGCAATCCTCCGCTAATGAATATCATAACTTGTGATTTTTGGAAATGGTTCTTGGTTGTTAGAAGTTTTTATATTTAGAATTTCATGTGTACAGGTGCTTGTATGAAGAGTTGGCATCATTATGTTGTATTCTATTATTAGGTCTATCCCTGGCTGACCTAATCAATAGTTGATGTTATAATGAATTAATTTTGTGTTGCAGATGTATTTGTGACCTATCTTAGGTCCATACCGACATGTTGTAGCATACTACACGCTTGAATTTTTTTTGGAAAGGTTTTGTACAAAATTGAAGCCGACAATTAATCTTCTTGGTGAGTAAGGGATGCATTTAATTAGGCCAACCTAATTGATGCTTGTGGATGAGTCACATATATATATTGGATATTTTTGAGATTGATGGTGTGCAGAAAGTGAAGATAGATAAGTATGTGAATATGAATCAAGGTGAATACATATCTGCTAGGATGCGAGTTTATCAAAAGAAGTGTGTAAATTGAATTTACTAAGCATCAAAGGAATTGAACCAAAACTTGTTAGGTGTAACTTTATTAGTTCATATTTTGGTTGTAAGTCATTTCTACATTGTATCTTTGTAGGTAGTGAGCCTCCCATTTTTGGATAGTGAGTCCTGGTAGTAAGCCACCCTTTATAATATCTTATAACCAATTATATTATATTGTGAGATAATCCTCACCATGGTTTTTCCCATTTTGGGTTTTCCATGTAAAAATATTGGTGTTCATGTGTCGTGTGCTTTTATGTTCTGCTAATGCTTTTTCTTATTCTCATTGTTATATGCATTGGAGTATTTGGATGGTGTGTGTTCAGTAAGTTTAGGAAGATACTGATTCACCCCCCTCTCAGTATCTTGGGTGTTCAACAATTGGTATCAGAGCCTGGTTTCATCGAAGAAGCCTAATAGCTTGAGGAAGATCTTGAAGGTGGGACAAATGAATGATAGAGAAGAACTCCGAACAACTCTTGAAGATCATGATAAAGCTGAAAATAAAAATAGATATCTGAAAGAAAATATTGATGAGGCAAATGAATGCATCAAGAAATTGAAAGAGCAATTGAACAAATTCAAATAAAGACATAGAGAAGTAAGTGAGCAATTAAAACAAGCAAATGTAGAGATAAACTGATTACAGGTGCAAGTGGAGGAAAAGAAGAAAATTGAATATTTTCTAAATACAGTGGTGCAAAGCAAGACTGATGAATGCTCAAGGCTTGAACAAGAAGTGGTAAACCTGAGAGCAGATCTGGAAAAAGCAAGAATCTATGAAGACAAGTTCAAAACAAGCTCCACCAAGCTCGATGAGTTGATTGTAGGACAAAAACCAACTAAAGACAAAGGTGGTTTGGGAATGGAAGCAGGTAAAAGCTCAAAGGCTATGTAGGCCCCAAACACAATGGACAATCAAAAGACTCAAAATAAAGGAAAACAGACAAGAAATCCAAGAAGCTTTGCAACCAAATGCTCAAAGGTACCCATCTTTCAATGGTGTTTATTTTTCATGCAATAAATTTGGTCACAAGGCAATAGAGTGTAAAAGTAGAATAAACCAGT
>VDFB02041797.1:0-14011 GCA_007258455.2 Sequoia sempervirens
TTAGCACTTGAGAGATTCGCATTTTACTTGCCTCTTGATAAAATTCGCACTTCTGCTCTTGAATAAGTTCGCACCTCTGCTCTTGAATAAATTCGCACCTTAATGAATAGAATAAATCGGACTTGCTTAATGATCAAGAGATGAAAGGCGACCTTGTATATATACAAGTGAGAGAGGTCGCACCTCTTCATATTACAAGGTCGGCCAGAATACAATAATATAAATAATAAATACAAATCATAAGGAAAGTCGGCCTCAAGTGAAATTATAATGTTGCCAAGAGAAGCGCCCACTTTAAATAAATGACTCATATAAATAAATAGCCGATAGGCTACATTTATTTATGTCTTCACTCGTGGCTGGAAGGATGAACTGACTCCAATAACATTAGCTTTCATAAAATAGATGTTCTCTTACAAACTTACAATAACAATCCCATGATGCTTACAAAATGTAATGAACCACAAACTACTAATTGGAGCAATAATAACCAATACCCGATTTAGTTAAATGTAAGAGTAACTGAAATGATACCAATGAGTGTTAACACCAAGAAACCCACAAAAGCACAAAGTCTTTTATTGCTTCTTATGCCAATTGGAAAAAGGAAAGACATGGAATATAATGCAGCCCAAAGTCTTCACCGTATGCCAAGATAAGATCAAACAATCATAGACGAAAACTTGCAGCCCAAAGTCTTCAAGTCACTTTCCAATCACAAACATAAACACAACTCCAAAGATGATATTGCAGCTCAAAGACTACAAAATCAGATTTAGAATGCCTTCTAGAATATTTGATTCCACGCCACAATTCAATCACATACACAAGATAATGCAATAGAAAAGACTTAAGAACAATTCCAATGCATCGCAAGCTTGATTCAAGACAAAGATTGAACACCAACTTGCTTTCTTTATATTGATTGAATATGATTTACACTTTGAACACAAAGTTACAATGCACTCCTCAATTCGGCAATGTTTCACTTTAATAGCTAAAAGATGATAAATAAAAAAGAGCCACCTCTTATTTATAGAGAAGCTACAAGCAAAAATAGGAAATCTACAACTACTTTGACTTATTCAAAGGCAGAGTCCAATTTGATTTGGGACTCTGCTCTTTTTACATGTAATTGCATATTACAAAAAGACATGTAAAATGTCATTTACAAACTACAAACTGCATAATGAAAAACTTGGAAAATAAACTAACTGTCCACAAACACATTCTCTTCTTCTTCATTTTTGTCTAGAAAGTCTTCATATCTTTTCAATGCCACCTGAACTTCAATGTCAATTGGCCCTGGTGTGTAACTGGAAATGGCTAGAACTCATGTGATAGAGTCCTCTATGCTGACATGTAACATTTTGTACTTGTCCAATATCATCTTCAACTCATCCAGAGTTACTTGGAAGTCCACTAATTTGTCAATAGAAGATAGTGAGAAAGCTTCTAATTCTATCTCAGTATGAATTAGTGAAGTAAATTCTTGGACAACTATATCCACGGTTAGAGTTTTCCGACTGTTATGAACTATTTGACACGAAGCTCCCCTATCTTGACAGTGATGTCTAATCCTTTATCAATACTTGTGTCTCGAACATACTGCAAATCGTTTATCAATTCATTGAGGACCTCTCTCTTATGTTTCATTGCTTCCCAGTACTCAATGTACACTTTCCTTGTGGGGATCACCCCATTCTCAACTAACACTTCTATCTTGAAATCTTTCAACTTCATCCAAGCATCAAGGTCCTTTTCCACCAACTGCAAATTTTGAGATAACATGTCAAGTGCCTGATTCAACTCTGTCTTGACATCATTCATATGGTTAAACAACTCAATAGAAGACTTCAAAAGTTGAGTTCCTTGTGCAACTAGTCTTTCCATCCATGCACTAACAACTCGGCCTTGTGCCCCGATCCTTTCAGCCTTCTAAATTGCATCATCATTAACACATGTTGTAACAGGTTCAACTAATTCAGAAGATTGACTTATCTTTAACAACACAGAAGTAAGTTGTTCCACCTTAAGCTTAAGTTGGCCTTTGATAACCTTATCTCTGTCATATCTCTTGATCAAAGAAGCCATTGTTGCTTGTAGGTCCTCCTTGGCACTTTCATGTATTTGTTTTCCAAGTTCAATCCTTGTGATTACATAATCAATACCTTGGACTTCCTCAACAACTTTATCTGGTGGTGGCTCTGTCAATTTAACATATTTATTACCTGATTTGTCAACCAGCACCCTTGAAAGTGTTTTGGCCTTTTTAGCAGTCTTGGGCTTTACTGGAACAAGTTGGCCAAAATCAAAGTCATCTAGGGAAATGGCTTGTTTCTTCCTCTTCGGTTTTTGTGATATCAACAAGGAGGAAGGATGGAAGAACCTTCTTTTGTTTTTGTTACCAAGGTTTGTGATGACAGGGTCAGTCCTATGACAGTGGTGGTCAAAATTGGCAAAGTTTGAGTTAACACGGCACTAGGAATCTCCACACTTGACACTTGAGATGCAGATATGAACTTATCAAAGTCCGATTGTGTAAATGTATCAAGCATAGGTGAAGATACATCAGATAAACTAGGCAAAGAAGAAAGTGGGCCAAACACATTCTCTATATTGCCATGAGGGCTTTGAAACAATGATTCACTGGTGGGTGAGGAAGGGGATGAATGAACAGAATGTACTGACGCAGTAGGTGTAACAGGAACAATAGAAACAGTAGGTAGAGACTGTACACTTGAAACAACAGGAGGAGTAGGAACTTGCATTGTAGAAACTATAGGAGAAGAGGAAAGAGATTCTTCCTATATTGACTCCGGTTGAGAAGTAACAAGAGATTCTTGTGATTCTTCAGCTGTAATTTCTTCTTTTGTTATATCTTCCTGAGTTGACATTCCCTCTTTTTCTTTGCCTTTAACCCTTTTGATCTTGAAGACAAGTTTTGAATTCTTGCTAGTACCGAAGTATCTTATTTATTCTTTATTATCAAGTCTTCACTTTTACCAAAAGGTTCCTCAATATACTCTTCCTCTGATCCTATTTTGAAAAACTTCAACTCTATTCCTCTCTTTTCCAACCAAATATTAGTGTTAGCAAGAGTAGGTTGGAACCTTTCTCTTATTGAAATCATTTCCTTCTGTGACCATTGAATTGGTGGAAGAGGAATGTCAGCAATTTTTTTTCCCACATATGCAGGATCTACTATATCATCTTCTTCCTGCATGTCTTCAAGAATATTAGCAAGCTCAAAATTCTTGATCTGTTCGAAGGTAAGCCGACTAAAGTCTGACTTCCTTACATCTTCATCATTTCTACATTCAGTCCATATATCTTCAATCATGTGAACATGAGTATAGCTTCTCTTAAGCTTATCTTTCATACCCCAATAATCAAAGTCATTCCTTCTCTTATACTTCTTCATAGTTACCCACTGCATTTCACTTTCCATTGCTTTGGCTCTTGGAGTTGTAGTTATTGAATACCTGCCAATGGTGAGTGGAATCTTGAAACCAATGTTATGGGATTCTGCTCGTTTGCTATGCATAGCCATTATTTGCCTACATAACTCCATCAGTACAATTTTGTCATTGAATACCTTGGTAGCATGTATGGATATCCATCAAAACAACCAACCCCGATATAGGTGAAAGTAGGAAATTGCTGAAACATACAACCAAACTTTCTCACTAGTTCCCAAGCTTCGTCAGAGACTCTTTTTCTTTTCAAGTTCTTTATCAAAATGCAAATGTAAGAATAGAAGAAGGCATCATTTACCCTTCTGAAAAGCTTCATGATTTGTTTCAAAGTTAGTTGTGAATAGTATTCATATACCAGAATCTTTCTTCTATCACCTTTTGTAGATAGGCCAGAAAAATGTTACATGGAGGCAACATATAATAAATATGAAGTCATATAGAACCTCAACGAGGTTGATAATTTTGAGAGCTGCTCATAAATTGAGTCACTAATTTGCTCCCCAAAAGATCTTTGATTGTTAAATTTAGTGAACAGATTAAATGCACAGAATAATAATTAGAAATCAGACAAAATAACACAGCATATATCCTGGGAAAACCCTCCTCTTGAGGGAGAAAAACCCAGCAACAAAGATCTCTCTTATATTTGATGCAACAGTGGCAATTTTACAAATTACAATGAGGTCTAACACAAGACCGATATGCAGTACCTTGCACTAATGAAATGACAGATAAGAACCTGTTAAATTACGCCTGGCAAATGACAGATCTGACAATGTTCATCTTGCACTGAATGATCTTCAATTTCCAGACTTTAAGCACACTTGACAGAATCCGATAGCTGAAGCTTCGCCTTGAATGAAGTCATCGGACTGGTATATTCGCACTTAGACCTCAGATGAGTTCGCACTGATCTTTACCCTTTGACATAGTCCGCACCTTGACACAGATTCAATATGGTAGAGTTCGCACAGATCCGAAATGAGGAGTTCACCACTAATCACCGATCCAATATGGAGAGATCGCGGCTAACACAGATCTGGAGGGTACGTAACTAGCACAGATCCAAATCGGGAGAGATAACAATGATTCGCAGTCTCTTATTCACACATAATAATCTGATCGCACTTGATGTAATATATTCGCATTTGATAAGGTCGAGCTTCTCTATTATATTCGCACTTGAAGATGACCGAACTGGGTGAGAGCTTTCAATATATATAATGGATGAACAATCTGTGTATATGTATAGGAACCAAATCCTTTCATGTCGGCCTCTTACAAAAACACATATCTTCTTAATGAAGTCGGCCTAGAAGTATATTAAATGTCTCTTATGAATTTCGAATTCTTTCATGTCGGCCAAAGCATGAAATACAAAACAATAAAAGTAAATTGAATAGCCAACGGCTATTATTCAATTTGAGACTTCCACGGAAGAAGTGAGCTGGAAGGAGCTACCGAAGCTGCTACAAACATTAACAATTACCCTTCCTTATGACATATATATACCAATACATCCATTCCTAAAAAGTATTGGATGTTGGAAGCCCTTTAACTCTACTAAGTAGAGTTATCAAATCACCAACCTCTTCGATTAACTCACTTCGAAAGATGTTCTTTAGCCACCTTGCAATTGTAGGCCGGGAAGTCTTGAGCCACTGAGTGTTGATGTTTTTCTTGCACTTATCTGAATTCTTGTCATAATAATCTTGTGCTACCTCCATGGTGATATCAGCATAATCATCAATGTCAAGGCACATGAAAATCTTATCAAAGAATTCCTCATCCAATCTTATGACTACCTTTCCATCTGCATCTATTATGTTCTTACTCTCCTTATTGAAATTGGCAGCTACTGCTAACACAAATTCCAAGTTCTGAGTTGACACAAGAAAGGCAGAAACCAAATGAATGCTACTGCTAAGAACAGACTGCATGCTTGAGGCGACAGGCTGTTTCTTCACCCTTTCCAAGAACTCTGACATGTCCACATGTCCAATCTCCATGTCTCTGATGTTCTCCACATTGGACTCCATAGAAGTCATCTGGATCACTCCTTGGTACTTGTACTTCATATTCTTCTTCTTGGGAGACGGATCAGTCATTTGGCAAGAGACTGTAAAAATGAGTTTCAAAACCTTCTAGAGTTTGAAAATTTTCAAATGCCAAGGTTCGTGCAATTGTGGAAAAAATCTGCACTTCTACATCTCTAAAATGTTTTGGTGTAGTTCGAAGAAAATTCGCCAAACTACATGTGAATTTCTCTCTAGGTGTCAAGTTGGAAAAATTCTCCACCTTTACATGAGGGTGAGTATTTGGAGGTAGTTCAAAGAAAATTCTTCGAACTACACTTAGGATAGGTCAATACAAGTACAAGTCAGAGAAAATTCTCTGATTTGCATATGTAAAGGGTAAATCTACTTGGTGCAAAGGGTATGCACTTTGGAGAAAATTCTCCAAAATGCATGGGGTATATTATCTTTGATGCACTTTGGAGAATTTTCTCTGAAGTGCATGGGAATTCCATGCAAGGCTAACAAAGATGTTGCGCGTAGAAAATCCTCCGCACAACATGTGTTAGGTAGCGATATCAAGGTGTTGTTCAGGGAAAATTCCCCGAACAACACTGTTAAGCCGAGAGGGTGTGTTGTGCAGGGAATTTTCCCTAGACAGCACCTTAGAGGGTCTGTCTGAGTGTTGTGTGGAGAAAAATTCCCGCATAACACAATAAGTATTGTAATGCTTAAGATGTTGTTCGGGGAAATTTCCCTAAACAACCTAAAGACTATGTTCAAGAGGTTTGAATATTGTGTTACGCGGATGGTTTGCAAGGGGATGTTGTTCGGAGTTTTATCTCCACACAACATCGTTCAATAAAGATCCAATGTTGCTCGGAGATTAAACGTTGAACAACATCGTGCTAACAGTGCAAACATCAAAACCTAAACCTACAATGAGCACTTGAAAACACACGCTACATAGACAATCAAAGATAAACCTAAACAGTGTATAACACAAAACAAAATCCTAAAAACAAACAACGTTAAAACCAAAACAATGTTAGAAAACAAGTAGTAGGAAACGGTAAAAAACAAGAAAGAAATACCAACATACCTGTAAACCCTAGATGATGATGAAAACCTGCTCGAAATTTTCACCAGACAAACACAATCACGACAAGGAAGCAAGAGGTACACGGATGATGAAGGAATAGGAAAATAAACAATAAAAATGAAAACAAAACAGGTTTAAACCATAAATAAAATACCATTAAAACACATTAATGGCCGCGCGTGTGGGAGTGGGAGTGTAGTTGAAGAGAAATTCTCCACGACTACACGAAAAAATGTTGCTGACTAAAAATGTGCATGTGCGCTAAAATTTAGCAACACTACACTTAAGGAAAAATGACTTTAACACTTAAAATTTGACTCTTGCACTTTTTTCAAAATGCAAAAAGGAGACCCAGCTCAAAAACTTTTTGAGGGGCCAAACTACACACGAGACCAATCAAAACTTGTCTCAATATGCATGCTTAGAGGACGTGGACTACAAAACGGACAAGTTTCATAGGGGTTATCCCACAAATTGAGCAAACTGAAATTCATGGATAACACAACCCTATCATTTTTTAGATCCCCACAATGTCCCTTGACTCTGGTATAGATGAATATTCCCGTTTCACCAATGTATGGTCTCCCACAGGAGCAGTTATCATGTACCAACTGCTACAATTATGCTCATAGAGTCCAATAATATTTTGTGTTAGTTAATTGCTCTCTCACAGGAGCAGTTAGCATGTACACCTCACTACAATCACTCACTAGAGAGATCCAACTAATATTATTGGATGCTACAATTTTTACAAAAACTAATGCAGACCTGTAGTGTAAATACACTAAGATCAAGTTGGTTTGAACTTATTCAGATCTCAAGTTATACTTGACTCATAGCAGCATAAAAGACTTCTCAATTGAGCAAGTATGACAGTCAAATGATTTAATGTCATATATAGATCTCAGTTTAGAAAATGGATGTGTGGCGAGTCTGACGTTAGACTGCAAGCACATGCAGGAGATAATTTTAATAAGAGGATTGTTAGCCAGCTTGGCCTAGGAAATAATTTAATAAGAAGACTCAAAAGTGAGTGTTCCCAGTCTGACCTAGGTATGTAATCCACACAGGAAGGAAGCCATACTCCCTATGCAGAAAAAAGTCTTCTTTGACCCAAACTGTTTGAAGGTGTTGATTCAAGATAAGCAAAGAAAATGCAAGTCTTGTGCTTTAAATACCCAGATTCTAAACTTCTAAAATTTCTTACCTGCTTCCACTGCCACTGAATCTTGGTGCAACTCCACAATATCTTCCAGATTCATTCCACTGTGAAGCTGGCAAACTTTTCCAATCAGTTTAAGTAAATAATTAACACAATAGAAAACAAACAAAGCTTGTAGGCTTAAAATGAAATAAAGTTAGATTTGATTCTTAATATTTAAAAGCAAGGAAAATAAGTCAATCGAGAGGAAAATGTTTTATGTCACCCAATATACTGATTCATTAGTAAGAGAAAATAACTGGGAACTTTAAGCACACCTTCTTTACAGCCGAATTAATAATATTGTGTAAGCTTCTTCTCGAGGTCTTCCGTGTACCCTGCAAGATACGTAGTGCAATACTCAAGTTCTTCTCAACATCAGCCCGTATTTTGAGGCACCCTGATGCACGAAGCAAGCCCACAATATGCATCATCAGGTCTGTCTTCTTGTCACAACGTCTACAATAATATTCCACATCTAAACCAATGCTTCGCTCAACACCCGCCATGTGACAAAGAAGAGCACACTCTAGATGAGCAACATGCCCACAAACAAATTCTTCATTTAGTTTCCCTTCACATCGAATAGAAGTATACTCCCCCTCACTCTGGTCAGTAGCCTTCCCACAAAGAATACAAGAGCACTCACGGCAAAATCCAAATTCAATGCAACATATATCACAATTCATGGCCTTAAGTGACTTGTTCTTGTGAGTTTCTATACCACATTTAGGATTTCCAGCTTTACAGACCCTCTCTTCACTGACAACATTCCCACCTACTTCTGGTTCTCTCCCACGCTTTCCACAGGTAGTGGTTTTCCCTGTAGTTGCCAGTAAATGAATTCAATCACCATAAGGGGCATCAACCTACATTATATGAAAATAACTAGTCTTCGTTTGAGAATATCCAGATATTACTTATGTTTCTACTTTATTGCAAAGAAACATTTCAACTAGAACCTGTAACTACTGCAACAAAAACACCTTATAATTCCAAAAGATATACCAAGCCAGAAGTGACTTAAGAATACAATACAGTCTCATGGTGACCAAATTTCAAATCACAAAAATTAAAAGGGAAGGTAATCAATATGAACAATAGAGGTAAGATGCACAAGATCTATCACAGCACAAAATAAAATATCGTGCATCATTACCCTTCAGAAGGCCAACATAAAAAAGCTTTGACAGAAAGATCAACGAAAACAAATCAAGCATACCCAAATATTCAGTTAGGAAGTAAACTTCCATATATAACCAAATCTTTGAACATTTGTTGGCTCACTGCTGCTTAGTTGGACATGTTACATGCAACAAACTGCAAACCCTTCCACCCCATCAATAAACAGCCTTTATTTTCTAAATAATTATTGTTACAATAGCAGGTAATTGCATCAACAAAGCCAAGAACCATAAAGTGAAAAAGTGGATGTAATCAACAAACTTAAGCAAATATTCAACATACTAAAAAGAAAACAGCACAAAAATGGTCATAAGGACTAGTCCAGTTGAGCAACCAGAGTATTTTTGGTAGTAAAATATAGCTTTGAAACTAATTATTTTAAAATCTACTTCATAGCAGTAACTTCTTTTATAATCTACTTTACAGCAGTGACTTCTTTGTCCAATTTCGCTTGAGCATGTCTTCATTATTCAATTTGATATCTTTTGCAATGCGTTATAATCAGAAATTAGAATACAGCAATACAGACTTTCGCCACCAACCTCACAAAGATGGGTTTTTCTATATCATTAGGCCAAATCCTTTCCAGATTACAACTTCAAATTTATCTAATTTATAAAAAAGAAATTATTTCATTATCGAAAACTTGAGAGACTGTAAAGTTAGTATCAATCATGATGGGTCTCTGGCTTATTTTAAGATAAATGTATAGCCTCTGGGCATATGGCATATGAAGCTTCTGTTGCCTTATGACCAAAGGCAAGGTTTAAAATTTAGGTCTAAACCATAATTGCATAAGGGAAAAGGCTCAGCCTGAGTGAGCTTAATATTGGTCTGTTTACTCAGTAGAGGAGGCACAGTTTCAACCCCAGTGAGTTTTTGGGTATGACGCCCAGTATGAACAAGATGTAAGGTAAATTAAAAAACAATATACCCTTGTGGGTTTCCACAAGAGAGATTTTGTATGAATAAGGTAGATAGAAGAACAATCCTCTTGTGGGTTCCTGAAGGGATCTCAAAAACATATTCGGTCTCCGACTTGACAGTGAACCAAGGGAATGCCTTTACCTTTACCTTTATTAAAAATCAAAAACAGTGTTCCCATAATTTTGTGGAACTAAAGTGGTTAAATGGTTTTTTCTTTAATATACCCCTTGCCTCTGAATCAATAGTGCACGTGCTTAAAAAAATGTTTACCAAGATACTAGACATGTTGTATTATTTAATGAATATGACTGAATGACATCAATCATTAATGCATTTTAATCACATTATAATTCGATTACTAGGTAATCCAAAGTCTACTTTCTAATGATTCATTGAGATCTCAAAGATCATGTAATGCAAAAAGATTATAAACAATTTCTCATGCAATGAGAGTGCTTTCAGCACCATATAGCAGACTAGAATCTATCATATTTTTAGTAGTTATTCTTCAAGTTCATATTGTTGATTTAATATCCATATATTTCAATTTTCAATAAATTAGGCTCTCATTTCAAATATTTCTTAAATGTGGACTTCCCACATCCTAATTTTGGGACCCTACCACAACTACTTGCACCTACACTTCTACAAATACTATTTAGAGCTTAGTCTTGCACCCACACTTCTACAAATACTGTTTAGAGCTTAGTACTGTAGGAATGAACAAAGCATGATTCAATTGATCAGGAAATTGCATACTTTGAATTATGTTCACCATACTAGTTATGAATCCCATTCTCATAGAATAAAATCAACATCATATAATGTCAATGACAATGATGATGATAAAGGCAATATGACAATAACTTATGATTTTATTATTTTAACATTGACATCGACTCTTGAGTAGTATTTTATGGTTGTTTTGTTTGTTATATGCATGTTATGTGGTTATCTGAACTTAATTCATGTTTTAGGCTTTATATATATATATATATATATATTGTATGGACATTACCAGAATCACAATACCTGTACTCATACCCATAATGGTAACTAAGAACTAAATAAATATATGTTTTTTCTCACAATCACATATCTACAATACCACCAGCAACCCAAATGGTTTTCACTTCTAATGGATAGAGAACTACTGATGAGTGATTTTTCTTCATATGCAATGCTCAAAAAAGGTAGAGAAGTTAGTTTACGTGTACTTGAACTTGCCCCTTCTTTCACAAAAGGAAATTGACTACAAGGGGCATCAAAGTTGTGTGATGTAGAGCCAAAGCAACTTGACTTGGATGTTGTTACTTCCCAACAATCTTCATTTTTAGAGGAGTCAAATAGTCAGCATAATTTTAGTGCCAATACAAACAACACTTTTTGTAGTTCTTCTAACATACCTCAATCTAATTTCAATGATGGTGATGACACTCTTTATAAAGAGCAATATGACAATGACTTATGATTTTATTATTTAGATTTGAATAATGAATATCTATCATGACATTTGAGTTTGACAAATTGACATCTACTCTTGAGTAGGCTTTTATGGTTGTTTTATTATGTCTATGCATGTTATGTGACGATCTAAACTCAATTCCTATTTTAAATTAAAATATGTGTGTGTTATCTTTATATGGTTTTTGTACAGATGTACCCAACCCAAAAAAAATTGTTGTTCCAGCATATCTAAACCACGATACTTGTAACCATATAACTTAGTACTGGATAAATGTGAAATTTCCTTTTCCCTACAATCACATATCTCCAATGCCATTTACAAATCCAATTGTTTTTGCTTCTAAAGATAAAGAACTATTGAGTAAGTACTTTTTCTTCATATGCATGCTCAAAAATCAAGTTTCACCATTTTCATCCAACTTCATAAAAATCAACCAAAATGTTGTGTGTCAGTGATCGACATGCTAAGCCAACTTACTTATTCTCAACAATGTCTTCATTTCAAACAATTTACGAGGCAACAAGTTAAATAATCTTCAAAAATAATGAATGCAATGTGGTAAATAATTTGCTTTAAGAGCCTAGAAATGAGGGCAAATTTTGTAATGTTAATATTCACAAAGTTAATTAAATATTTGCAACCAATTTATTACAATTAATTTGAACATTTTATACTTTATTATATTATAATCATATATAATTTAAACAAATTATTATTATATCTTGATCAAAAGCAATCTATATATATATATATATTACAAATATCTTGTATTAACAATAGATTCAATACTTATCTGAATCAAATCACTTGCAATAATAACTCACCCCAAGAAGATCTCAATGGTCTTGGCCCTCATAGCTATGGCACACTCTAAGAGGAAAACAATTCAATTAAGAACACAACATGTAAAACATGCACA
This sequence comes from Sequoia sempervirens, assembly GCA_007258455.2. NCBI lineage: Eukaryota > Viridiplantae > Streptophyta > Pinopsida > Cupressales > Cupressaceae > Sequoia > Sequoia sempervirens. The sequence goes on from VDFB02041797.1 coordinate 12,297, forward strand.
ACAACGCAACTACTCAACACAAAGCAATAGCCAAGGCAATCTCAAGTGTACCATGTACCCTAAGATGGACATACTATGTATGCCCCTTCTCTAATGCCCATACCGCACAAAACCACCTTCTTGAGTGATCTCCAAGTCATTTCCAAGTCTCAAATACTTTATATACCAAACCATCACACCCTTTCACAATAGTTGTCTTTAATAATTATTTAATAAATACAATTATTCCACCCTTTTTAAAAGGGCCTTTACAAATATTATTTATTAATCCCCATTCTAATAATCTAGAGATCATAATAACCATTATTTTCTCTCTTTTAATTCCAAAGGGTTATATGATTTTCTTTCCCCTTTGGGGAAAAGGTCCCATAAAATTTACCCCCTATAAATTAGCTGTTGTCCTCAATAGCTCAAGGTGTATCTACAACATAACTCACAAAAATAATCAATCAAATGTAGCACTATCAATATCATAGTGAACATATTTCAAGTTAACTTCATATATAATTTTACTTCTCAAATTTTAGATCTTCTTTTATAATTCTTCTTGTTTAACTTTAATCACAATTAGATTCTACAAAAGTACTTTGTTAATCAATAACATAACTAGAACTATAAATGTGCTTTTAAGGAAACTCACATGAATACGCATTATGTATCTTTTGCAATTGTGGAGGTAATGCAAGTTTGAAATGTTAAATTTCCTACTTTTTAACTTTCTCAATCTGCTCATTCATGTACCCCTTTATCTTTAAAATAGATGTTCTATTCTTCTTCAATAAAAATTTTATAGAACTATTATTCTATAATTACATAGCATGCACTTATTGAATAACATATATATCCCATACCATGTAGTCACCTTTTGTTGATTGTATCTATATACTCAAAAATAGATTCCAAGATAATAATTGTATGTTATGAACTTCTGTCCTACATGACAACCCTCTCTGTTATGTACCCCATTCTATTTTATAATAGCTAGCATTAGTTGGGCACATAGCATTAATAAAGGAAAGCATATGCATTGTAAGTCATCCCACTAGTTGTTACAATGAAATATTTATCACACATGCATAGGATGGTAGTAATTGCCTTTGACAAAACTCTATATATTGTAATGACTTCTCAATCAAAAAGGCATTTTGGAATGCTTGTATTTGGAGTGTATGATCTATTTAGAGGTTGCCCCCTCAAAGTGGCCCTACGAAGATAAGAAAAGCATTTCTATTTCTCTAATTTCTGCAATATTTTTTTGTTTAGCATATTTTGTCTTGTAGGTTCATTACAAGTGATATTAGAGCTCTTTCTAGCCCCATTTCTACAAGCAATAGTACTAATTAAGGACAATCTATAACTATCCACCATATGCTCTTACCTTGCCCTAGAGAGATCTTAGAGAGCAAAAGTGGGTACAACCACAATAGCACTAAATTTGTTGCCCATATTTTTGTCAATTTTTTACCCTTGCAAGTAGTTTCTTTTTTTTTAGGTTAGAAAACTCGTGCTAAGGGTTTTCAAATATCCTCACCAGAGCTATCAATTTTGACTATTCTGAATTCCCCATAAAGGGTCCAATGAAGTGAGGGGTATATTGTCTCCAATATGTAAGCCTCAAACAAACTCTATATGTAGCTACAAGTTTCCACGCACCTATGAGTATACTGAAAGACCACTAGGATTTTTCATAGCCTAACCCTAAGTAACCTTTGACC
>VDFB02041798.1:0-12086 GCA_007258455.2 Sequoia sempervirens
ATGTTAGCATGGAAATGAGATGATGACAAGAGGATCCAACAAGTCCATGATTGGTCGAGACTTTATTAGAGATGATGATGATAGATGATAGTAGTATTGATAATGATGATGATAAATGATGAAATGATGATGATAGATGGATGATTTTGCTTATCAAGGATTGGGATTTTCAAAGGGTCACTTACTTTATGTTTGATAACATGCCTAAGTACGATGCATCAAGGTATGAAGGACCAGGATGGCGTTGTACTTAGTGTGATGGAATTTGATTCAACAAATAGATAGGAGTATTCTTGTTCACACCCGACATACGAAAACCTTGCTAGGATGTACTTTAGAAGTTTCAAACATCTCGGACCAAAACATGGAAAGGTACAACCAATCAATGCAATAGTCAACAAGTTATCTGAAACATCCTCCATACATATCTAACAAAGTAAGTATTCACCAAGTTATTTTACAAGAACATCCAACAAGCATAGCAAACAAAATAATGATGATCATTGCCGCATTCCTATCTCTCTATATCTTTCGTTCAGATATCATCGAGAGGTCCTTGGATTGAGCACAATAAGATAAGTCAAAAGAAAAATACCAAGCACACAAACAAGCTGATGTTCTTCAACACCGCTAACCAAAAGGGAATGTGTTTTTAAGGATAAGAACCGAAACTTATTGCCAAAAGATAATGCCCATTGTAGGAAGGATACATCCTAGGACATGTTAGTGGATGACGACACGTCATTTCGTTTATCCAAAATGTTCTTTTTAATAACTAATTCCCCTTGTAGGAAGGATTCATCCTATGACATGATGTTATCAGATGATTGATATGAGACTATTTGGATGATGGACTATCGACACAAAGACTTGACCAACTTGTTTACGTACTGTCTAAGGCTTGAGACTTGATGCTTTTGAGTTTTACTTTTAACTTGCTAGACTTGTTTCTAACTGTTTCACCAAAGGTTGAGGATGACGATAAGTTTATTATGAGTGGTGTTTATTGCGGGTGCAAGCGAGATGATGCAGATGGATTTTTTTTTAAAATATTTGGATGTTTTTGGAGTTTTGCAATGTTTTGAGGCTATTTTTGGTGTTTTTTCGAGATTTTCAAATGTTTTGATTTTTGATTTTTTAATGTTTTTGGGATATTCTGAGATTTTGACCAAGATACTAACCTAAAGACCTATCCTAGGGGCCTTAGGGGCTGATCGACAGATTAGCCTTGCCTACGTTATACACGCAGAGACCATGTAGTTCGACTAACGACTTGACCGATTTATAGATGAAGATATACATGATGAGATGTCAGTTTATTATGACGAACTCCTATAGGACTGACCTAAATGTCTCGGGGGATGATCAAAGATCAACCTTGCCTACGTTCAAGCTCAGAGATGACGTAGTTCGACAAGACGACCTTATTTTTAGATTTTTGAATGACTTTTTGACCTCTTTTTGGATTTTGAAATGTTTTGAATGTTTTTTGGATTTTTTTGATTTTTCTGATGTTTTTGGATTTTTTGATTTTCTGATGTTTTTGGATTTTTTGATTTTCTGATGTTTTTGGATTTTCTAATTTTGAGGACTTTAAGACCATACACGAATCCGATCCGATGGGGAGCATGCCCCCAGCATGATGCAATAGACTACTCCGATAAAGGCAGGACAAATTGACCTTGAGAATGGGCCGAGTAGTACTAGGAGGGATCATGATGCGAACACAGGACCAAGCTATGGTGCGAATGCGAGTGGATGAGTGATGAATGGAGATGAGATGGATGATGGAAGCAAAATGGAGGGATAATGACAAACAAGCTGTAAAGGTCCTGTGGATGGAAAGTGCTTATTTACACAAGGTGCATGTTTGCCGGGTTTTCACCGAGGTACTTGCCCAAAGTGCCACCGAAGTGGTTTTCACTAGAGGATGATTTTTCTCTTTACTATTTTTTTGATCCTTTTTCTAAATTTTTTGGATTTTTCTGCTTTTTTTTTTTAAAAAAAAATTTTGTTGTTACCAAGATGCCTGTTTGCCAGGTTTTCGCCAAAGTAACCATTTTTTTAGGACTTTTTCTGATTTTTTGGATTTTTTGGTTCTATACCTTGAAAGAATTAAGCATAAAACTTTTTCAGATGGGAGCTATTCATGGGCTCCTGCAGAGGTTCCCCTTCAGGTGTTGATAGCTGATATGCCCCTGATTTATAGCTTGCTGTGATGATGAAAGGCCCTAACTAATTGGGTTTGAACTTGCCTTTGCTACTAGGATTCAGGACATTCTTTTGATTTTCTTGTAAGACCAATTCTCTGACTTGGAAAGTCCTACTTCTGATCCTCTTGTTGTAGCTTCATTTAAGTCTATTTTGATAGACTTGCAAATGATTCGAAGCTTCGATCCTTCTCTCATCTAGTAACTCCAACTCATTTAGTCTTGAGACCCGATATTCTTCATCAGTGATGAGATTTTGTAGTGATATTCTAAGGGATGGGAGCTCGATCTCAATGGGGAGTACGGCTTCTGATCCGTAGACCAAGGAGAAGGGGGTGGCGCCAGTGGGTGTGCGAATGCTGGTTCGATAAGCCCAGAGGGTGGGATTAAGCTGCAAGTGCCAGTCACGACCTGCGTCATTGACTATTTTCTTGAGGATTTTGAGGATGGTTTTGTTTGTGGCTTCTGCTTGGCCATTTCCTTGGGGATAATATGGGGTGGAGAAGCGATGCTGGATTTTGAATTTCTCACACAAGTCGCGAACCTCCTGGTTCTTGAAGGGCGTCCCATTATTTGAGATAATGGCTTGTGGGACACCATAGTGACAGATGAGATAGTTCAAGATGAATTTTGAGATCTGCTTTCTAGTGATATAGGTCATGCGTATGGCTTCCACCCACTTTGTGAAGTACTCAGTTGTAGTTATAATGAATTTGTGGCCATTGGACGAGGTGGGTGAGATTTTCCCAATGAGGTCGAGTCCCCACTGCGAAAAGGGCCATGGTGTGATAATTGGGTGAAGCTCTTGAGCTGAAGCATGGATGAGGTCCCCATATTGCTGACATTGTAAACACCTTTTAGCATGATCATGTGCTTCTCGCTCCATCATGGGCCAGTAATACCCCAGCCTCAATATCTTCTTGGCAATGGTCATTCCACTTGAGTGTGAGCCACAAATATCGTTATGAACCTCGGTTAGAGCAATTAATGCCTCCTCATCATTCATAAAATGTAGTAAGGTACCCTCTATACTTCTATGATATAAGGTATCACCTAGGATGACAAATCTAGATGCTTTTTTGATGAAGGTTCATTTTAGGCTAGATGGTAGGTCAGCGAGTAAGACTCCTATTCGAAGATATGTATAGATGTCATGATACCAAGGATCTCCTGGACCAACGATTTCACACACATATTCTGATTCTGGTACCTCGAATGTGGGAACGAGAAGTTGCTCGATCAGAAATTCATATTTCGGCACGTTGTGAGGGATGTCTACTAGAGACCCAATTGTAGCCATGGCGTCAACAGCTCTGTTGTTGGTTCTTGGAATCTGCTCAAATGTTATTTCAATGAAGGATTCCTTTAGAGTCCACCAATTTCTTGTATGGGGTTAGCTTGTCATCCTTTGTCTGATATTCATCATTGACTTGATTTATGATCAACTAAGAGTCTCCATAGACTTTGAGGGCTATGATATTCCATTGCACTGCTATCCTAAGACCTATAGTCAAAGCCTCAGATTCCGCTATGTTGTTTGTGCAAGGGAATGCTAGTTTGTATGACCTTGGTATGCAGTCCCCTTTTGGGGTGATGAAGAAGACACCAGCTCCTAATCCATGTTGTGTATATGACCCATCGAAGTATAGTTTCCAATGATCAGCAATGTTGAGGTTAAAGATGGATTCGTCTGGAAATTCAGATACAAGAGGATTCTCAGAATACATAGGTGCTTCTACTAATTGATCTACAATAACCTGTCCCTTGATTGCTTTCCTCTCTACATACTCGATGTCATATTCTGATAATATCATGACCCATTTTTCCATTCTGCCAGTTAACATTGCCTTTGATAAGAGATATTTAAGGGGGTCAATTTTGGAAATAAGCTTTATCTTGTGTGCCAGCATATAATGTCTAAATTTTTGGGATGCAAACACTACTACGAGGCAATATTTTTCAATGAAGGAGTAATTTAGCTCATGACCGACCATTGTCCTGCTAATATAGTAGATGGCCCTTTCTGTTCTATTTTCATCATGCTGAGCAAGAAGAGCTCCTAGGGTTGCTGCTGTTGCTGACACATATAAGATCAATGGCTTTCTTGGGATAGGTGGCATTAACACTGGAGGTGTCAATAGATATTCCTTTATTTTGTTGAATGCCTCTTCGCACTTGGTATCCCATTTGTATACTACCCCCTTGTGGAGTAGGTGTGAATATGGATTTTGCTTGTCTGCCAGTTGTGCTATGAACCTTCTAATGGATTGGATCCTTCCTTAGAGGCCTCTCAGTTGTTTTAGATTCCTTGGTGCCTCCATCTCAAGGATTGCTTTGACTTTTGTAGGATCCACCTCGATACCCCTCAGGGAGACTATGTATCCTAGTAATTTGCCTGATTGCACGTTGAAGATGCACTTCTTGGGATTTAGTCTGACCTTGTATTCCTCTAATCTGTCAAAGATAGCACTTAGGGTTGCTATATGATCTTGTCTTTTTCTTGACTCTGCTAGGATGTCGTCGACATAGTCTTCGACTGTTTTGTGAATCATGTCATGGAAGATCAATTTCATGGCTCGTTGATATGTTGCTCTTGCATTTTTGAGGCCGAATGGCATCATGTTCCAGCAATAGGTCCCCCATGGACAAGTAAAAGCTATCTTGTGTTGATCTTCTTTTGCTATCATAATCTGGTTGTATCCTAAAAATCCATCCATTAGTGATAGCATCTCATGCCCTACTGTCATGTCCACTATCATATCAATATTGGAAGTGGAAAGTCATCCTTGGGACATCTTTTCAAATCTCTAAAATCTGTACGGTCGATGGCTCCATCGGGTTTTGAAATAGGTACCAAGTTAGATACCCATTTTGGATAATCTAATTAGTGGGATGAACCTAGCATCTAATAGCTTTTGGAGCTCCATTTTGACTAACAAAGCAATTTGAGGATGCATTTTTGGAAGCTTTTATACTTGAGTTTGCATCACGGATACATTGCTAGATTAGTCAGACCAGTCTTTGGATGAGGAATCCTAGCATATCGGCCTTAACTCATGCAAAAGTTTATTTATCTTTCCTTGATAATCTTTGCTGAGTTCTTACTCTTCTGTTAATAGTGATTCCGCATAGAATGTGATATGCGGGGTCTCCTATGTTCCTATGTTGACCATATTGCATTTTTTGGCCAAGACTGCTAACTTTTCCTTGTGAATAGCTCTTAGAGGAAGATTGAATCCTTTCATCCTCGAGGTGCCTCAAAGAGAGGTTTTCACTTAGTTGGATGCGCCCTTTATTTTTACTATTTTGTTGTTAGAGAGTGCCACAATGTGGTTTTCACTCAAGGACTTGGATATGATTCTTAGTTTCTCACTTTTGTGACTGAAGTATACAATCATTTCCCCGTAGTAGGCGTGTGTGTCCAATTCCATTATGAATCCTGCTTTGTGATCTCCATCTGGAATGTTATCCCTCAACCCATGAATTATGAGAGTACTTCATCATTTTCAAATGTCTCGTGAAATGAGTAGTCCTCATTGGTCATAGTCGATCGATTAGGGGTAGACTAAGCGGATCTCATGATTTGAATACTCTGGTTCAAAGGATATGAATTTACTAATCATACATAGGGTGGTATCTTCAAATAACCTAGGTAGACTGGTCAAGTGATCTTCGTCATTGCTACTAATGTAGGGCTTAGTGATAAAGTTATGCATGTTTGTCCCTATGGGTATTGGGGAGTGCACTTGTACTAGGACTGGCTGAGGAGAAACATTAGCGGCTCTAACCGGAGGACTTCGGCCACGTATGGTTATTCTCAGAGGCGTACATCCAAGACCAAGATTTTTTATAGGTCGCATCTGGGCGCGATTGGTATTAGAGCCCATTTAATGTTTTGTCCAGTGCGTGATTTGGTCAAGCCCATTGCAAACATCCGTAAATGCTTGGGCCTCTGCTTCTTTCATCCATTGGTAATTCAGGTGTCGGTCTTTCATCTCGATACAACATGTTTGATGGATCTGCTTCAATTACCTCATGGCCAAGGTCTCCCCACCTTGTGAATTCAGGATAATTTTGAGGATAGGTTTGTGATGTGCGAGCTCTATTTTCTTGTGGGCGTCCTCATGATCTTGGAGATTGTGGTAACTCTCCTATCACAAAAGCATTGTTAGGGAGCCTATAACTTCCACAACCGTCCTCCTGGATGATGAGCTTGATATCGGATATGGTGGGAATGGCAGTGTCTCTGTTGTAGAAGTGGACGTGAGAGTGATGGGATCGATGTATGATGTGGATGGGCCCTCATCATTTTTTGGCACTTGGGGGATTTTGTAATATTTGGCTTCAAGGTTCTTGTAGTATGAAAACGACTCAAGATCTCCATGGACAGTAACCTCTTGTCCATTATGTGTAAATTTTACACATTGGTGGAAGGTTGATGCTATGGCTTTCATTGCATGGATCCATGGGCGTCTCAGGAGAATATTGTATGGCAAGTTGAGGTCCAAGACTTGACAAGTGGTTTCCATGAGCATTGGCCCTACTTGAATAGGGAGTTTGATTGTGCCCTGAGACACTCTTTCTTGGTCATCATATGCTCTGATTGTGATGCCTTTACCTTTGTCAATGGTATCCTCTGATATTTTGAATTGTTTGATTAGGCTGAGAGAGCAGATGTTCAAACCTACACCCCCATCCACCAGGACCCTTTTGATTTTGCTTTTGTTCACAATGACCTCCAAGTGAAGTGCACGATTGTGAGATGGTTGGGAAGGAAATTCTTGGTCAGAAAATGTAAGGAGATTAGGTGTTATGATGTTTATGACCATAGCTTGGAATTTTTCCGCATCCAGGTCTGCGGGGATGGTAGATGAGGCTAATGCTTCCTCAAGGATCTTTTTATGCACTGATGAGATTTTTAACAACTCCATGATGGAGATGTGTACTAGTGTTCTTTTGAACTGGTCTACAACATTTTAGCTATATGGAATGACTCTTGATGTAGGGACTCTATTGGGTTGGGATGATCCTGCGATGGTGACCTTTCTGCCCCTTGTGGTGACTCCACAGTCTTTGGCATGGGCACCTTTGATGGTGATGACCATGCAATTTTCATTGAGGTTGGCAACAACTGTTTTGTATACATGATTTACACTACCTTTTCCTTTATCCTTGTTATTCCCTTTGTTGCCATGATTTGGCATCAGATTTGTGTAGATTTTAAGGTCCTGATTCCCTGTAGGTGCTTCCACATTTATGATTCTTTTGTCGATGAGATCTTGGATGATGTTCTTGAGTCTCATACAATTGTTTGTGGTGTGGCCTTTGATTTTGTGGAACTCACATAGTTGATTTCATTATTACCAAGGAGGTTTGACATCAGGTTCTTGATAATTCTCAAATGTAGGAGCTTGAATGAGTTTTTCGTCAATTAGCTTTTTCATGATGTCCTCAAGTGGTTCCCCCAAAGTAGTGTATTTTCGTTTGGGGTATGTTTTGCGTTGAGGTGGTCCTCTTTGGTCATTGACGTTATTGATGGTGGGATTATTGTTGGATTGATATGTTGTGTGATGAGTGTTTTGGCATTGTGGTTGGATTTGCGGTGCGGGTGTATTTTGGCGTGGACCACTAATGACCACCTTGGCATCGACGATGCCATCATTAGTGATGTTCTTGTTTCTCGCCCATGTACGAGGTTTATCATTGTAATTTGATGGTGGGTGATTGTTTTGCTGTTCATGATATGATGTTGATTCGATGAGTTGGGTCACAAGGGCTCTTTCAATGCTAAGCGCCTTGGAGATCAATTGATCATATGTGGTGATACCTTGAACATTGAGATGGAATGATAGGAAAATTTCAAGGTTGGCTATGATTGTGAAGACTTTTTTTTCTTTTGGCATGGTCCACTTGCTCTGATTGGCCTTGGATCACCATCATTGAAGGAATGAAGCGAAAGATTCATTCTTCCCTTGTTTTAAAGCGTATAGTTCTTCGAGACTAACATCCATTGCAACGTTACCTGTGTAGTTCTTAATGAATGCACTTGTAATCTCTTGGAATGTTCTAATGCCTATAGGTAAGCGAGAGAACCATTCTATAGTGGGACCCACCAAGCTTCTAGGAAATAGCCGCATTAGATACGTATCGTCATATGCGACTTCCATGCAATGAACCTGGAATTCCTTGATGTGATCTTCAGGGTTTCCTGTCCCTCGATATTTGTTAAATTTGGGGATTTCAAATCCCTTAGGGAATGGTTTCATTTCTAAGCTCCTATCAAATGGATAGGGAGACAAGTTGCTTTGCATTTTGGTTGTTCGCCCTGATTGAAGATCGAGTACTTGTTGCAAGAGCAACTTGAGTTGTGTCATCATATCATTCTGAGGATCAGGGGGTGGGATGAATGTGTTTTGGGGTGTTGCAATCGTGGTTTGGATGGATGGGTTGGTTGGTGCATTGTTCAATGGTATCGGTATGTTGTGGTGGGCGAAGTAGGCTTCTACTTGCTTTTGGATGAACAATGCTTGTTGTTGCGCTAGGATTTTTGCTTGTTGTTGTACTTGTTGTTGTTCTAACAACGCTTTTTGTTCTACTTGCTACTGCGCTTGTTGTTGATCTAACAATGCTTGTTGTTCTGCTTGTTGTTGTTCCCACAATATTTGTTGTTGGGCTGCCAATTTTGCTGCTTCTTGCTGATCTTGGTATTGCTTTAGTGCTTGCCGATATGCTTGCAATTGCGCTGCTTGTGCAAGAAGTTGTGCTTATGCTTGTGCTTGTTGTGCTTGCGCTTGAGCTTGTGCTTGGGATTGTGCTTGTGTGGCTTGTTTCTGCATTAATAGTTGTGCTTGAGCGACCCTTTGTGCTTGTAATGCTTGCACAACTTGGGCAGCTTGAGCGGCTTGTTGTTGCTACTGTTGTTGTAATAACACTTGAGATTTTTGCACTTGTTGCGCTTGTATTGTAGCTTGTGCAGCTTGAGCGGCTTGTTGCACGACTTTTTGTTTTTGCACTTGTTGATAGACTCTTTGGAAAGCAGTTTGCAATGTTGCATCAAATTGGTTTGATGTGGTGAATGTTGGTGGTGGTGGATTTGGAATGGCATTTCTAGTGGTGGTGAATGATGATGTTGTGTTGATTATTTGGTTGGTGGATGGTGTTGTCATGTTGATTGTGTGATTGGTGGATGGTGTTGTTGATGTGGTAAGTGGCATCGTTGATGTGATTGGCCCTTGAGAGACCATGCTTTGCAATGTTGTGGGGGTGTTTGATGATGTTTCCATTGCTTGTGTGTTTGTCGTTTGTTGTTGTGATGTCAACAATAATCTTTGAGCATTTGGCAAAATGTTTTGATTGATGGTTGGGATGTTGTTTTGATTGATACTCAGTAGAGGGGGAAGCCCTAAACCAAGGAGTGGTTTTGATGACAATGGTGATGGTGGGAGAAGTGGAAATGTAAGGGGAGTGAATCCTTGCGAGAGTGTTGTGGTGTTGAAAATGCCCCCTAGTCCGAACATGTCTCCCTCCTCTTGTGAATTTGTGAGAAGAGGTGTTTGTGGTGCTCCGTGAAAAGATGTTGATGATGGGTCATAATGTAAAGTAAGAGGAAAATTTTGGTGTAATGGCTTATGGGGGATGTTTTGTTCCAAGGTGGTGTTTGCGTCCAAGTTTTGGTTATTCACAAGGGGATGTGATTGAAGTGCATTGAGGAATGTGTTTCCCTTGTTAACGTTGGGTTGAGTTGGAGCAAATGATGTTGTGAGTTGTAGGATGTTTTGTGTGATGTTTTGAGATGGAGGTGTAGATGAAATGGGGATGGTGGATGAGATTGGTGGAAAAGATGTCTCTACTATAGTGCTCACATCAAAATCTGAAGGCAACTTGGCCCTTGTTTTGCTAGTTCAAGCATGTACAACGAAGCGTTAAGGCTCATCATGATGTTGATGATTCTATGGTTGTCCATATTTTGGAGCATTTTAGCTATTTGTTCGTGAGACTTTCCAAAGGTATGATCCTCTCCATGGGTTTCCTCTTGTGGGTTTTGTGATGATGTTGGAAGGCTAATTGTGAGATTTCCATCCCCAATGGGATTCATTTCAGGAATGGTTTGGGTAAGATCACTTGAAGCGGGTGTTTCTTTGTTGGCTTCCATACTCTTCTTGTATTGAGATCTCGTTTGAACCATAAAACAAGGATCAATCTTTGAGAATATGGGAGATGAATCTCTTGATTCCTTGGATTAATCTCTATTTTATGTCCCAAAGTGAAAGTTTTAGGATGCTTTTTAGGATCAAATGTGATGATGATGTTTAAAGATGGATGTTATGGATGTTTTTGGCTTTTGATAGATCTTGAATGAAATACTAGGATTTAGATTTTTGATTGGTTTGATTTTTGGATTTTGAGATTTTGTCCTTGATCTTGATTTGGATTTTGATTTTTGATTTTGAACAAAAAGACCCTAAAATGTTTGATAATGATCTAAAGGATAGTTGTGTTCAAAGGATGATGTTTTGGATATGTGTGAAGAGAAGGATGCATCTACCCACACCTACCCAAACAAGATGATTGTTTCACTAAGTATATGGAGAAGGATTCATCTACATACACTAAGCTAGACAAGATGATTTGGATGACTTTGACTAAGTATATGCAAAAGGATGCATTTACACATTCCTAGCAAAAGGTGTTTTGATAAATGTTTTCAAGGACTTGGTCTCAATGATTTTGGTGTTTTCTTGATTTTTTCATAAAGCCTAGCACTTCAAGGATGATTTCAAGGTTTTTTTCAAAAGATGATTTGTGAGATGATGTTTGATGTTTTGAAAGATGGATGAAAGAGGTTTGATTTGTTTTGATCCTTAGGTGAACCTAAAAAGACATTTTGTTTTCCTAGATCTAGGTATTGAAGAGCATGCATATGCTTCCTAATGACCTTTGTAACCAAGAAATGATTTGAACATTTTGGATTTCCAATCAATGATTTGTGCTTTTGGGATTTGGAGTCTTCAACACACATGAAAGTTCATTTTGCTTAGCTTTGCTTAATGGCTTTATTTTACCAAAAACACTTTCTTTGATTAAAGTTTCAAACTAAGATGTCCAATGTCTTAATTTCTTTAAACCCCACAAGATATTTTGTGGAAATTCAATGAACTTAAGGCAAGGGTTTTCCTATTGTTTACTCAAGAAGACAAATTGAGGTATAATCCAATGCTTAGGAACCTCTAAGGACGTGAATCCCAAGGGAAAGCAATAGCATATGGATTGAGTCAATGATATTTTTCTTCAAGAGGGTTTGAAATTTTGAGAATCATGTTGAATGTTTGTTTGCAAAATGTTTTCGAATACAACACTATGTTTTCAAACAAGCAATGTAACATCCTAGCTTAATGGGTACGTTTTTCTTAGTGGGCTTGCCTCATGCCCTTCATAGAAGAGATGATTTTACATGCAAACAAGGAAAAATATAGAGGTATGATGAAATCCTAACCTCTATATTTCAACCAAGATTGGACATGGCAAGTAACTTCTTGGAATCTAAGTTCCAATGCACCACTTTGATAAACTCGCTCAATGGATAAATAGGCCACTACAAAAAAAGGGTTCTAGTTCAGACTTTCGATTTGTGGAGATTGACCCACATCACGGCCAGATTCACTAGGATCATCTTGTAGACCAACCCGTATTGATAGCTTGGCGTTTAACCAATACCCACATTTATATCACATTTGGAAATACTCTTAGCTTTAGAGTGTTACCGGTTGAGTCGTTCCCTTGGGTGAGTACTTTTTCCCCAAGTCAGACCCTCTAAGATAAACAAAAGCGAGAAAACATATCCGTAACTCAATCGATCTTTGTTGAAAAACAAAGAGA
>VDFB02041799.1:0-23281 GCA_007258455.2 Sequoia sempervirens
TGATTTTTAAAACAAGATGACTATTATGATGCATGTGACATGCATTTTTGTAGGGAGAATAGCCCGCTCCCAATTGTAGAAGGTGATCTCCTTGCGACATGGCTTACACATGATAATGTATTTCCCTTCTTCAGGGATAAGACATGTCTGGTTATCATTGCTAGTTGATTTGTGGATTCGATTATGTAAGAATTTTTGCATCAAAATTTCGGATCAGACTCTGTGATCCAACATCAGGATGATTGATGCTATCTTCTTCATCTTGATGTTGGATCACAGAGTGTGATCCAAAACATTGATGCAAAAATTCTTACACAATTGAATCCATAAATCAACTAGCAATAATCAATATGGATTGTGGAAAATTGATATCATTTATGTCTAATTATGTTATCATTTCAAACACATGTTTTTTCAGGGATAATAGCTTGATTTTACTATATTTTGTATAGAGATTAGCTTCTTCCTTGCAATTGGATGCTATTATTATCCTTAGAATAATGCATGTCAAAGGCATCATAACATACAAAAACCCTATGATGGGACAACGTAGTGTGGAAAATAATTGGAGGTTGGAAAACACACTGTGTTGTGAGTTCTTTCATTTTGCATGTTGAAATATGAAGGTTTGAGAGCACGGGGTGGATTTGCAGGTGCAGGATATATAAAAGCATCCAAATTCAACTAAGGGGTGATTAATGAATTGGGATGTTACTTGTGAAGGGTTTGTAAATGGTATTTGGTTTGCAAGAATAATAAAACCCAGTGTTTTCACACTTGCAATTACACATTGTTGGCCTTGGAATTCTATGAAAAGGTTGACCTCTCCATGCCCAATACAAGCATTAGATAAAAGACATGGCAACATTTCATGACAACTGGGCATGTTTGGAACTACTTTGCAATATTTGCAAAACAATCTCTTCTCTCCAGCACACATCACCACCAATTCCACAATCTCATCCACTCAGCTCCATGTTGTTGGAAGGTGTCATCCATGTATGATGGAGAGAATTACATGTTTTGGAAATGAGAAATGTATGCTTGAAAGTTTCCTAGTTGTCATGAAATGTTGTTGCGCTAGCGGGGGGGGAGGGGGGGCTGGGGGACAACCCTGTGTGTTTTCCATCCTGCAACTTTTTTTGTGCATCTTGTGTTCCAAATGTATAACAATATTGAAAGGGAATGTTTGTTGCAAGTAAGGGTTGTTATGAAATATGAAGGTGAAATTAAATACACTGTGTTCTTACAGTCTACATAATAGAAAGTGTCGTCTTTGAAGAAGAATTGAGAAGTGAGGGACAACCCTTTGTGTTTTCCATCCTATAATTTTTTTTTTTGTGGAACTTTTGCTGCAAGCAAGCGTGGTTATAAAATATGAAGGTTAACTTAAATACATTGTGTTCTTACGGTGTGCATAACACTAACTATTGTCTTTGAACAAGATTTGAAAAGTGTGGGACAACCCTGTGTGTTTTCCATCCTGCAACATTTTTGTGCATCTTGTCTTCGAAACGTATTACGATATTCAAATGGAATGTTTGCTACATGTAATGGGTTGTTATAAAATATGAAGGTGAACTTGAATACAGTGTTTTGTTACAGTCTGCATAACAGAAGGTGTTGTCTTTCAAGAAGAATACATAAGTGAGGGACAACCCTATTAACCAAATTAAGGTGGGGGAGTAACCAATAGGGTTTTTTCTTGTAAAGGGTTTTAGAATAGTTTGTGGGTTGCATGGTTTATAACAACCTATGCTTTCCAACCTGAAATTTTAGATAACAATTTCAATGTCTTGA
Source organism: Sequoia sempervirens (assembly GCA_007258455.2). Classification (NCBI taxonomy): domain Eukaryota; kingdom Viridiplantae; phylum Streptophyta; class Pinopsida; order Cupressales; family Cupressaceae; genus Sequoia; species Sequoia sempervirens. Next base: position 1,801 of record VDFB02041799.1, read on the forward strand.
AAATATTTTCTTATTTAGACTGTATGAATGTAAAAAGGCACCTCCAAAAATTTCTACTGTTAGTTATGGTATAAATTGCAATTCAGTATCTTCATGTGATTGATAAAAATAAATGGACAAAATAATTGCATGTTGTAAAACACAGTGGGCTACTTGTATAACATTTTACAATAGTGTGGGTTGTGCGCTTCAAATTCTTCTTTTGATTGAAAAATAATATGCTTGATTACTGCAAATGGTGCAATAAATTTTGGAATTTTAACTGTCCATAACACTTGCAATAATTTTACAGTTTACAGGAAACCAAGGATGCGTGCTGTAAAAGGGAAATTGCTTCCTACACCGAAGAATGTCATTGAGGTGGACATTACACCTAAAAGGGTGTGTAGTAACACATCTTCTTTGGGGTGGTTCCGTTCATGAAACGTGTGTTGTGCACTTTTCACACACACACCCCATCGAAGGCGGGACCCTCTTTTGCTTGTTTTGTTTGATCTCTTCTCCTTTAGGGTTTGGTTTCCTACAATTTTGGCTTTGCTTCACCCTGAAATTTAGTATCTTATCCACACTTGAGGTGTCTTTTGCAACATTATGATCATAGTCGGGCTCTTAGATGTTTGCCTCAACTTAGAGTTTCACCCAAGGGCTAAAATTGACTAAGTCAGGGAGAGGTCCAGTGAGCTCCTAGGATTCTTGAGGGATTCAGGTTGCTCGAGAGATTTGACCTACCTTGGATTCGGCTTGTGAGCCATTCGAGAGAATCCGCCTGGTTCACAGAAAATATTTGAGTTAGTTTTTTAACATCGTTGTAAAATCTTTTCCCCATGGACTGAGGATAAAAATTAAGGCGTTGTTTTGAATTTTTTTGAGAAAATTCTTTCTAGAAAAAATTACGAAGTTTGGAGGAATTTGACACACGGCTTGGATTTGGAAAAGTCAGCCTGTAGATTTTTTGAAATTTCCATTTTTGAAAATCCAGACCCCCCTCAAAATCTGAAATTTTCCAAAAGATTTTTGAAAATTTAAAAAATGTTCCAGAAAATGAATTTCTTGAAATAGAAAGTTTCTAAAAATGGAAAGTTTTCTTAAAAGGCCAAAATATTATTCGATTTTAATTTGGATATTTTATGGATGGAATTTTTTATTACATGTGAGCTACTAATGATTGTATTTATTTTTTCAGGATTTAATAAATTAAGAGGGCACTTGCATATGGATTCATGCTAGGAGGAAAATCTGGAAAAGATTATAAATGAATATTAAACATGCACCTGCCTATGAATCTATGCCACTAGCTATATATAAATTGGAAAGGTACCTTTAACAAGGAAATAAATGTGAAGCTGTATTTATTCTCCAATGAGGGTTTTCTCAAAATTGATGTTATTGGGCCATAATGTAACTGAATGCAATTGATTGGATGATGATGTACCATGAGATCCCAAACTAAATGTAACAGCTTGATGCTTCTAGACATGCAATTGTAGCCATTGGATGAATCAAATCTTGGCCATTGATTCAAAATGTAATTTTCTATAAAAGGATAGTGCCTTCTTATTTGTAAGAGGTTAGAACTCAGTTAGAAGATGTAGAAAGCCATAATTGGATAAGTTAGGAGTTAGATTTTGCAAGTTAGTAGTTGTAGGAGAGGAGAGAGACTGGAAATTGTTATGTACTAGTAGAGAAGTTAATGCAATTGGATTGTTGAGTTGGCAAGCTTTGTGTTACACTTTGATAGTTTATGGTTTCTTGTTCTTGATTCTCAAATGTTAGATGTTAGATTTTAGTTCTTTTGCAATAATGGTAAAATGTGAATGATGTTTGATCGATCTTCAGTCCATACTTTTAGTAATTTTTTGATTGTAGATTGCTCTGTAAAGTTAGTCTTGGCCCTAATTTGTGCTAAGTTCAAATGTGGATGCTTGTTTACATTGCGCCAGTTATTGGGTATGTGGATGAATATTCATAGTCTGAAAATCTTTAGTTTCCTTAGAAGATTGCACCATTTCTACAAAGTTGTGGGCTTGTCCTTGATCAAATAGAGATTGGTTTTATTGGGGATCTATCCATTTGCAACATTCATCATTATTGTGATTGATCTTAGGAGTTAGTTTAGAATCTCTCTCAACCCTTCTCTTTTGCTCTTTCTTTATATCTAGGTTAGTTTTAGGATTGAAAGCATCACCATATTGTTACATCTAATGAAAGTATGCTTCCAACATTGTTCATTTGTAAGGCCCCTTGTGATTACCAACATTTTCACATATTATCTGAGCTATTTATGAATTGTCAAGACCCGACATTAGAGACCTTGGGGTTATCTCTTGAGGCTTGCTGATAGAGATTTACCTTTTAAGAGAGATAAAATATCATATTCTGTCTGAGTTGTTGCTGTACAAAAAACACCATCAATAGATTGGTGCTAGAAGGATGACATGAGCATAAAACAACATTTCTGGAAGTTGAATGAGCCATTAATTTGAAAATATGAGATGTGATAGCTCTCTAAATTTAAAAGTACAAATTTTGAGTCAAGATGGAAAAGCAGTCTTATGCTTTTCATGATGGGAACAATCTTTAGACTAATTTTTCTCAACTTTGTGAGTCTCTAAATAAGAGATTGGATCTCTGGAATAGTAAGGGTTTGCATCACTTTGCATTTTCAGACAAGTGAAGGATTCATAATACTTGTAGGTACAGTGAATTGGAATGCTTAGACTTTTTGGGTAAAATTGAGAGGATTTTGCAAAGGGGTATTTTCATACAAAACCTGCATGAACCACTAGCTTCTACAGATTTAGAGTTTATTGATGCTGCAGTTGAGGCATTTACATCTAGATAGTTGAAGATCAACTTGGTGGTGGTAATCGGCTTGGTGGTGGTAATTGAGGAAGAGCATTATGAATTCACATGCTTCCAATGCCAGACAACCATAAAAGAGGTGGAAGAACAAGTGCAATTGCTACAACATATGAGGGATACACAAAAAGATACATCAAACAAGTCTCCAATGGAAGAATTTCAACAAGTTACTAATGAATGTCTTGAAGAACATGATGGAGCACTTAATGGAGGAGTCAACATTTTAGATAGCGACAATCAAGAATCTGAACTAATTCCAATAGAAGATGAATTTATGGAGTCTTTTCATTCATCAAATTATGTTTTTCCTTTATCTATTGATGAACTGAAAAATTGAAAATTCATAGACTTTATGCATTACTGATGAGATAGCTAATGTGGTTCATACTGATGTGCAAGAAAATATGAATGATGCTAAGAGAAGTAATGATGTAGTCATTATTAATTGGTTAGTCCATATATAAAATGAGATGGTGGTTATGTGTCAATACCATTAGTCGTCAATGTTGTTCTCATGTGGATCATTGAGATGATGAATACAACACTCAGTCTATAGAAAATAGGTTATTTCTTTCCTTACTATGGATTCTCAAGTTTATCAATTTGATTATGGAGGGCTACGAAAGACAACTTGCATATGGGTTAATCATGAACCTAATGAGTTACCTCAATTACTGATTATTCCCAATCTTGACATGGAGTTTGAATGCTGCTTTGGGGATTTATTTTGATGAATATAAAGATGAATTTGCATTCTTGAGGACTGTTACCATTACATTACTACTTTTTCATGCATTGATTAACCATATGGGGGGTGGGAATCAGTTCACCTTGCCTGATCATGAGCCACTTTGAGTCTCTTTGTACATAATGTTGATTTGAATAAATGCAGCTCGCTTTGCTTTTCTTTTTCTTTACTCTATTTTTGTTTTCTTTAGGATAGATGGCTTTAGTTTAGATTGCTTTGCCTGACTTTTGGTTTTCTTTTGTTTAGGTTAGTTTAGGTCTGCTTTGGGTTTCAGTTTGGTTGTTTCTTTGCTTCTCTGGCTTGGGTTTCTTTGTTTTCTGGTTGGGGAAGTGTCTTTCCTACATAAAAATTATTCATTATCTGGGACTATTTTGAGTATTTCATTGATGGACTTTAATCATGTGTCTTGAATGGATGGTCGAGATCTTTTGTTAGTGCCAAGTGGTCTGAATGTTTGATTTAAAGAGGATGGGTCATTGGTTTGATTTGAACCTGAAGTATTTTGAAATCTTATATCTTTCAGACATCTTAGGAATCTTGAGGTTGTAGTAGGGTCCTTGTAAGGTCTTTTTGGGTGGAAAATCCCATTTCTACTTCAGCCTCACTATGGTTCTCAGCCTTGAGTGTGAACTTCATTGTTCACAGGTTGAAATGAGGAATGAATGAAAAGAAAAGAATATCAGGAAAGAAAAGAAAAAGAAAATATTGAAAATCAAAAGAATGGATTCAACTTATCAGGAGTATCTAAATATATCTACCAGGGCTATGGATGCCTAACTGATAGTAGAGCAATGCTTGGGAGAATCATAGTGATAACATCGTCGGGGCTATGGATGCCCGACTAGCAGCGGGGCTCTATCCAAGTTTCTTTTAGAGCTAGAATCTTTACGTAGCCTAACTTGACTGAGCTTGGTTTTTGCAGTAGCCCAAGGAGGGAAACGAACTCACTTGCACACATTTGGAATTTCAGTTTATGGAAGGTTTGGTCTATCTTTGGTTCTGATTCTTTAATCTTTCATTTTGATTTGTTTACCTAATATGAAGATCGAAACCAAAGATTCTGGGTTCATGATTCCTATTCATCGTCAAAATGCTTTGGAGAATTTTCCCAATAGGAGTCACCATTTGTTGTACACTTTTTCGTACACATGCCCCACTGAAGGCGGGGATCCTCTTTTGCTTGTTTTGTTTGATCTCTTCTCCTTTAGGGTTTGGTTTCCTACAATTTTGGCTTTGCTTCACCCTGAAATTCAGTGTCTTATCCACACTTGAGGTGTCTTTTGCAACATCATGATCATAGTCGGGCTCTTAAATGTTTTCCTCAACTTAGAGTTTCACCCAAGGGCTAAAATTGACTAAGTCAGGGAGAGGTCCAGAAAATCTGAGCTCCCTCAGATTTCTCGAGGTTTAGTTCAAGTAGAGATTTCAGCCTACCTTGGATTTTCTAGCTTGAACCCATTTTGGAGAATCCAAGCTACCTCAAATTCCCCAAAAACCAATTTTGATGTGAATTTTCAACATCATTTGTAAATGTTTTTTGCACCCATGGATAGAGGGTGAAAAATTAGGCGGGGTTGCTTTTTGATTTTTTTGAAAATTCCTTCTAGGAAAAAAAGTTATGAGTTTAGGAGATTTTGACTTGACTTGGATTACGAAAATCAAATACCTGGATTTTTGAGATTTCCATTTTGGAAAATCCAAGGCCTCAAATCTTGAAATTTTCAAAATGGTTTTAAATTTTAAAAACTGTCCCTGAAAATGAAATTCTTGAAATTGAAAAAAATTGCAAAAATGGAAAACTTTCAAAAATGGAAAGTTTTCTTAAAAGGCCAAAATATTATTCGAGTTTAATTTGGTTATTTAATTGATGGGACTTTTTATAACATGTGAGCTACTAATGATTGTATTTATTTTTTTAGGATTTAATAAATTAAGAGGGCACTTGCATATGGATTCGTGTGAGGAGGAAAATATAGAAAAGATTACAAATGAATATTAAATATGCACCTGCTTATGAATCCGTGCCACTAGCTCTATACCAATTGGAGAGGTGCCTTTAACAAGGAAAGACATGTGAAGCTGTATTTATTCTCCAATGAGGATATTCTCAAAATTGATGTCATTGGGCCATAATGTAACTGAATGCAATTGATTAGATGATGATGTACCATTAGATCCCAAATTAAATGTAACACTTTGATGCTTCTAGAAGTTCAATTGTAGCCATTGGATGAATCAAATCCTGGCCATTGATTCAAAATGCAATTTTCTATAAAAGGCCAGTGCCTTCTCATTTGTAAGAGATTAGAACTCAGTTAGAAGCCATAGAAAGCCAAAATTGGCGAAGTTAGGAGTTAGATTCTACAAGTCAATAGTTGTATGAGAGGAGAGAGATTGGAAATTACTATGTACTATTGGAGAAGTTAATGCAATTGGATTGTTGAGTTGGCAAGCTTTGTGTTACACTTTGATAGTTTATGGTTTTTTGTTCTTGATTCTCAAATGTTAGATGCTAGATTTTAGTTCTTTTGCAATAATGGTAAAATGTGAATGATGTTTGATTGATCTCTGGTCCATACTTTTAGTACTAATAATAGATTGTTCTGTAAAGTTAGTCTGGGCCTTGTTTTGTGCTAAGTTCAACTGTGGATGCTTTTTTACATTGTGCTAGTTATTGGGTATGTGGATGAATATTCATAGTCTAAAAATCTTTAGTTTCCTTAGAAGATTGCACCATTTCTATGGATTGGTGGGCTTGTCCTTGATCAAGGAGAGATTGGTTTTATTGGGGATCCATCCATTTGTAACATTCATCATTGTTGTGATTGATCTTAGGAGTTAGTTTAGAATTTCTCTCAACCCTTATCTTTTGCTCTTTCTTTATATCTGGGTTAGTTTTAGGATTGAAAGCATCACCATTTTGTTACATATGATGAAAGTATACTTCTAGCATTGTTCATTTGTAAGGCCCCTTGTGATTACCAGCATTTTCACATATTATTTGAGTTGTTTATGCATTATCAAGACTTGACATTAGAGACCTTGGGGATATCTCTTGAGGCTTGCTGATAGAGATTTACCTTTTAAGAGAGATAGAATATCATATTCTGTTTGAGTTGTTGTTGTGCAGAAAACACCATCAACAATGTGCAGGCAAGATCCGGTAATTACAAGATGCAAGCAAATGTCTAATTTTAATCTCTCATAAGTGGTTACGATGTTGACTAGAAAGTGGGAATGTTTAAATTAGGATGCAACAACCACAGTATGGAGGAAGTCCACTCATTTTAGGAAAATGGTGAACCCTAAGGCAGTGACATGTTCGGTAATTGATATTGAACTTCCAATTTCCCTTTCCTTCCTATGCATCAATCAAAATTCTTTACAATTTTAGTTAGAAAATATCATATCTGTTACAAATATGCTGATTTTGATAGTATATCATTCCTTCAATTAAGGAAAATAATCAAGGAGACCATCACACTCTTGCCATAGTCCACGACCACAAGGAAAAGAGTGCAAAGGGAGACCCTAAGGATGGAGAGGGACCCAATGAAGCACGGGGTGATGTGGTGGATGGGAAGGTAGATATAATAACTAAATTATTGCATCGTTTGGTTGTGTGTACATGGTGTGCATTCAAATTGTTTGAATATCAAATATATTAAGTGATTTTCTTTTCCAAATTTGTTGTGCAGGCTATTGCTGAATACAAAAGAGAAGTGGTGAATGGTAGATATGTATATTACAATATTGTAGAAGAATGTACAAGAAAGTATTATGATTGGAGAGTGTTCAACATGCATAGGTTTTAGCATCACCACCTTCCTATTCTTGATCCACCAAAGCGTGGCTGAACTGCGTTGGTGGGGGGACCAAAACAAACCGCTCCTCCCCCTGATAAATTGAAAGAGTACCTTCTAAAGAAGGTGGAAAATATAGAGTACCAAATGAATCTATGACAACATCTATAGTAGAAGTATTTTATTAGAAGTGTCTATGAAAAGTATGGGAAACATAGCTTCCTTCAACTTCCCCAATAAGGAAAGGAAGAGGTGAAGAAGCAAATGGTGTTATACAACAGTGACAAGAGGAAGGAGTAGAGAAGGCAAAAAATATTACAATTATAGGAGAGAAAGAGATAGGAAGGAATGGTAATGTTGAACTGAACTGTTAAATTTGAATTTTCCTTGCTTCATATTTTCTATTCTAATGCATACAAGGTTCACTTAATGTTAACTTACATGACATGACAGGGTGATGGTTGAGAAGCAGTTTATTCCCCCTAGCAAAGTAGTGTTCATTCACTAGAGGAAGTTGTGCCCATGAAAGGTGAAGATTATGTTGTTCCTCCCAACCCCGCATCTAACATTCAGAAGAAGCATTGTACATGGTTGAAATTTTCAAGGCACCCTCTGAAGAAGAAACAATAACAAATGGTGATCTCTAAATCTTCTGTTTAATCTAATGTTTGTTTTGATTATTTGAATGAATTGGTTCAATGCATCTGAGTTTGATGCGATGTTTCAATTCCTCCTATTACACAATAATGATGAACAATGAACTACTACCCTTGAGCAGGTATTTGTTCTATTGGAAGATGAAGCATTTCCCATGGAAGCACAAGGTGATGTTGTCCTCCCAACCCCCTCTCTAACATTGAGAAGAAGAAGAAACATTTATGGTTTAAAATTTCCTCATTCCATCACAAGAAGAAATGAGTACAAACGGTGATTTCAATATCTTCTATTTGATGTTTTTTTTTATTATTTCAATGAATTTGTTGCATGCATCTAGATTTGATGTGACATTTCAATTCCTACTATTACAATGCAACGATGAACAATGGATTCCTGCCCTCCAAAAGGATACTCTTCAATTGGAAGACAAAGTGGAGGCCATGGATGAACAAGATGATGTTGTTCCTCCCAACCTACAGTATAAAATTTAGAAGAAGAAGAAGGAGTGTATACAGTTTAAAGTTTCCTTCCACCCTCACAAGAAGAAGTGAGAACAAATGGTGATTTCCAAATATTCTATTTAATGTTTGTTTTGATTATTTAAATGAATTGGTTGCTTGCATCTGAATGTGATGTGATGTTTCAAATCCTGCTACTACAGGGCAATGATGAACAATGGAGTCCTTCCCTTGAAGAAGATACTCCTAATTGGGAAGATGAAGTGCATGCCATGGAAGAACAAGATGGTGTTGTTCCTCCTAACCCACCGTATAACATTGAGAAGAAGAAGAAGAAGGATTGATGTATATGGTCTAAAGATTCTTGATGCCCTCACAAGAAGAAACAAGAAGAAACAGTGATTTTGAAATCTTATATTTAATGTTTTTTTTTATTATTTCAATGAATTCATAGCATGCATCTGAATTTGATGTGACATTTCAATTCCTACTATTATAGGGCAACAATGAACAATGGAGTCCTGCCCTCCAATAAGATACTATTGATTTGGAAGATGAAGTGAATGACATGGAAAAAGATGATGTTGTTCCTCCCAACCTGCCATCTAACAATGTTGAGATGAAGAAGGAGTGTATACAGTCTAAAGATTCCTCATGCCCTCACAAGAAGAAATGAGAAGAAACAATGATTTCAAAATATTCTAGTTAATGTTTGTTTTGATTATTTCAATGAATCCGTTGCATGCATCTGAATTTGATGTGACGTTTCAATTCCTACTATTATAGGGCAATGATGAACAATGAAGTCCTGCCCTCCAACAGAGTTCAAGGGAAGATGAAGCAAAGGCCATGGAAGAACAAGATGATTTTGTTCTTCCCAACCGACCATCTAACAATGTTGAGAAGAAGAAGAAGAAGGAGGAGCATATACGATCAAAAGTGTCAAGGTGCCTTGACATGGAGGAACTAGAAGAAATGGTGAATTCCAATTCTTTTATTTAATGTTTGTTTTGATTATTTCAATGAATTGGTTGCATGCAATTGAATTTGAAGTGATGTTTGAATTCCTGCTATTACAGGGAAAGGATGAACAATAGAGTCTTGGCCTTGACCTAATTGGCCATGTCATTGCAATTGAAATGGGAGAGGCTAATAGAGATGGACATGTGGATGGGGAGAGCACTGGCCTGGAAGTGGGGTAGGGAAATAAAGATGGACATGGAGACGGGGAGAGCACTAGCTGCCAAGTGGGATAGGGTAACAAAGATGGACATCGGGATAGGGATAATACTAGCTTGCATGTGGAACTAGGTAACAGAGATGGACATGGGGACAGGGAGAGCATTGGCTTGCAAGTGGGAGAGGGAGATAAAGATGGACATGGGGACAAGGAGAGCGTTGGGTTGCAAGGGGGAGATGGTGATAAAGACAAACATGGGGATGGGGAGAGCATTAGCTTGCAAGTGGGAGGGGGTAATAAATATGGACATAGGGATGTGGAGAGCACTGCCTTTCAACTGGGAGAGGGTAATAAAGATCAACACAGGGATAGGGAGAGCATTGGCTTGCAAGTGGGAGAGGGTAATAAAGATGGACATGGGGATGGGGAAAGCACTGACTTGCATGTGGGAGAGGGTAATAAAGATGGACATGGGGGTGAGAAGAGTGCTGGAATACAAGGGGGAGATGGAAATAAAGATGGACATGGGGACTGGGAGAGTAGTGACATGCCATCTATATCGGTAATAGACCCAACACACTTCCATGCTTTTGTTCTTATTTCTTTATGAATCTTTTAATATGCCTTCAATTATGCTTCATGTCAATGATGTTTCCATTGCAACCTAATCTAGTGGATGAATAGATGATACAGTTCAAGGGCATAACTTTTAAGGTCGGTGATCACGTCAACCTATATTATTTCCATGCATGCGTTAATTGTGATTAATTGTTTGCTATAGGGTGAATCTGTTGAACCTACCAAGGACAAAGCACAACCTATGAAGAAATCTGTTGTTTCACATTCATCATCTGCAAGGGTCCATGGAATTGGAATCACCCCTCTCAAAATACACAAGGACCTAAGAAACGTGCCATATATTATGTAGGCATGAAATCGATTGCAAAGAATAGGCAGCATAGGAATTGATGAGACAGGCTCAAAATACTGATTCTGCATTGTGGGTTTCATTATTTGATTATTGAACAATTGTGGTGTAGAGATATACCATTTTCATATGTTTCAACACTATGTTGTTATACATTTGATATGATAATTTTCATGTGACTCTCTAATTATTTGATTATTGAACAATTATGCTGAGCATATATACTATTTTCATGTCATTGGAACACATAATTGTCATCCATTTCATATCAAACTTTTCATAGCCCTATAATTGTTTCATTATGATCAAGAATGTAATGAAGTCCACTTTCAAATTTTAGAACAAGTATTTCGTTGACTGTATATGGCATATTTCCTTTTTCCATGTGATTGGAACAAATAAAATGCTAGTAGTGTTTGTAGTCTTGGAAAACACACTGTCCCCTGTCAATTATTTTGTTATGATAAGTATTTCTTTTGTTACGACCAATAATGCAATGAAGTCCAATTTGAATTTTTAGATCAAGTCTTTGCTAGAGTGGAGATGGTAGATTTCCCTTTTCCATGTGATCAGAACAAATAAAATGCTTGCATTCCTTGCAGTGTTGGAAAACACATTGTCCCCTTTGACTAATTTCCTTACGAAAAGTTTTTATTTCTCACGCTCCAAAAATGAAGTGAATTCCACTTTGAATTTTTACAACAATGATTTGGTAGAGTGCAGATGGAATATTTCCCTTTTTCATGTCATTATAACAAATAAAATGCTTGTATTGGTTGTAGTGTTGGAAAACACACTGTCCCCTGTCAGTTATTTGCTTCTGAAAAGTCTTTATTTCGTACGCTCCCAAAAATAAATGAAGTCCACTTTCAATTTTTAGAATGACTATTAGGTAGAGTGGAAATGACATATTTCCTTTTTCCATGTGATTGGAACACATAAAATGCTTGCATTGATTGTAGTTTTGGAAAACACACTATTCCTTGTTAGTTATTTCCTTATGATAAGTAATTATTTTTGACACTCAATAAATGCATTTAAGTCCACTTTCATATTTCATGAAATGTTTTTTTTATTTTATATGCTCTAAAAATGTAATCAAGTCCACTTTCAAATTTGATAACTAGTTGGTTGAGTAAAAATGGAATTTCCTTTTTCCATGTGATGGGAACAAATAAAATGCTTGCATTGCTTGCAGTGTTGGAAAATGCACTGTCCTATGTCAATTACTTCGTTACAAAAACTTACTTATGTATGTCATCTTACTTACGAATGTAGGGACATTTCAATATCTTTGATCATGTAATTATTGAACAATTATGGTGTGAAATTACATTATCTTTGATCATGTAATTATTGAACAATTATGGTGTGGAATTACATTATCTATGATCCTATAATTTTTGGTCAATTATCATGTGGAATTACAGTACTTTGGTATGTTTGAAAACTACGGTCTTCTTCCAAGAGTACTATTGTGCAATTGTTAAGTTGTATTGTTAATCTTGCCATCAAGGCTCCAATCCCTTTGAGGTTTATTTTTTGACAATTTATATTGGGGATGAGGTCCCCTATTTGTAACCTCACCAATTCATAGCTCCAGGGAAAAAGAATTTACTACTCTTAATTAAATAAAATATAAGACTATGTTCTTGTAGATTTCATGACACTTTTTGTTGCCATGTAAAATTTCATTACAGACAATGTCAAATTCCATCAAATAATGGTAGGAAATTCCACCTCAAGTTTTATTATTTATGTCAAACTTACTTACAAATGTAAGCACATGCAACTTGCACTTTCTATTATGCAAACTGTAAGAAAACAATGTATTTAAGTTGAGCTTCATAATTTTTAACAACCCTTACTTTCAGCAAATATTCTATTTCAATATTTGTTCATACATTTCCAACAAAAAATGCACATAACAGTTACATGATGGAAAACACACTGGGTTGTGACTCCCTTCTCAATTCTTGTTGAATGATCACTTTCTTTTATGCAAAAATTAACAAAACAATGTTTTGAAGTTCACCTTATTTTTTTATGACAACCCTTGCTTTCACCAAACATTCCATTTCAATATATGTTCATATGTTTGGAACACAAAATGCACATATCAGTTGCATGATGGAAAACACAGTGGGTTGTGACTCACTTCTTATTTGATGCAAACTATAACAAAAGAATGGTTTGAAGTTCACCTTCTTGTTTGTTGAAAACCCTTACTTTCATCAAAACAACTCAATGTGAGCATTGTCAGGTTTATAGCCAACAAGATCATTGAAAACACAAATAACTATTTGTCAATGTTTGTAAGGCATCACCCCATATTTGTTAGTTGCAAACATGGAATCCATCAAGATGACTAAATTGTGCGAGTGGCTAACCATCCTATCAAACATCCATGGAGTCTGAACCCCGATAAAAAAAGGTGTATTGTTCCCATCGGGCCATTGAAAGTAGAAGAAGCTATCAAAGTCTTGTCCACTCCATAGTAGGATACTCGTCAAATTGACTTTGTGTTTTTATGTGTGAGTAGAAATCACCTTTCGCTAGGCATTCATTACATCCTTTCTTGTAAGGAATTGATCTCTCTTTGACATCATGCCACATAAGACAAGATCATTGATGTGTCTATCCATTATTGTATTGAAACTGATGTCCATCAATAAAAGGATTTCAATATAGCTCTTGCACTCTGTGGATAGATTAGCAAAAAATATAGAAAACTTATCTCCACTTGTGTCATGAATGCCATGGAAAAATTGACTATTTTTTATCAACGTGGAACATTTCTTTGTAGATAATATATGCAACATTAGGTTTTCCATTCATAACCTTTACCATGAAGTGGTACTAACAACCTCACATTTGTGTAAACGTCTTATGTGGTTTCTTCTCTGGTGGAGGCTAGTCTATGTTGTTTGCAGGACCATGTTGACACCAGTAGCTATGAAAAAGGAATTATCTCATCATGTTGAAGCAAAAGAGAGTAAAATATCATTCAACCATACAAATGAATGTCGAAAGATATAGACCTTTGATAAAAAATTGTTTTTCCATAAGTTTTGTAGTCGAGGAGACACGTGGTGTTAGGCTCTCTTGTTTTCTTGTACAAAAATTTAGTTTCAAAACCTTCAACGAACATTTCACCATGAATGAAATCATCAAGTCTCATACAAGGAATTGTTGCAACAAGGTTAGGGACCTTATCCTTGTTGACAAAAATAACAGCCCATTCCAAATCGGAAGAGGAAAAAGGAGAGCCTTCATTTTGTATGTCTTGCACTTGCAATTCATCTTGCTTCTTCCATTTCAAACCTTTTCCCATTTAGGAAAGAAAAAAATTGGATGAATATTTAAAATTAGTTTGGATTGTGTGAAGAAAAAGAAAGAAATCATTCATTAAACATAAATAAAATGTGCTTGCATTGTTGTCACCCATGCGAAACTAATAGGAGGCTTCCAGCTTCAACTGAGGAAAATAAAAGGTGATAGATTGAATCAAGCTACACATACAATATAACAAAAACAAAAGTTGGAAATTAGACAATCCATCTAAATGTACAAGTGGACATAGACAATGACAAAAAAAAATGACAAACAAAACTTTGATAACATCCTTGTATGCAAAAAAAAAAAGTGCATCCATTGCTACCAACAACACCAAAATGATAACATGTTTGTTGCATCTGTTGAAAAAAAGATGAATCAATAATGGATAGAATGAGGATTGGTATAAAGGTGTAATTTTTTTTTTCAATCATGATGTAAGTGAATGTAGGTTGGAAAACACAATGTGTAGATGACCCTTCATGTTGACATAAAGACCACAACCCCGCATGTAAATATAACAAAGATTTCAGAGAATATGGGGTGTACAAACCTCTTCTACCTGAGGAGGCATGTTGTGATATTCAACCTTCCATTTCACATTACTTAACATGAGGAGAAAAAGAACATCTAGCAATTAATGAAATAAACAAGTGAAGATTGAACCACAAAATTAGTGGTTCAATCTAGAACTTCATATGTGGTGTAGGAGTGTAACATACATCACAGTATGTAATTACTTATACAATAGCAACAACAAATGTATTATCATGGGAAGATACGTTGGTTGTTTTGCGTGTGTAAGTGTTAAAGGAGATGAAGGGTTAGAGGGAAAGAAAAACCTTTGATGACAACCTTGTATGTAAAAATAATAAGTGCATCCATTGCTGCCAACAATGCCAAAATGATAACATGTTTGTTGCATCTATTGAAAAAAAGAAGAATCAGTAATGGAGAGAATGAGGAAAGGTATAAAGGTGTAAAATTTTCTATCAACCATGATGTAAGTGAATGCAGGGAAAACACAACGTGTAGATGAACCTCCATGCTGACATAAAGACCACAACCCCACATGTAAATATAACAAAGATTTCAGAGAATATGGGGTGTACAAACCTCTTTTATCTAAGGAGGCATGTTGTGATATTCAACCTTCCATTTCATGTGACTTAACATGAGGAGCAAAAGCACATCTAGCAATTAATGAAATAAACAAGTGAAGGTTGAACCACACAATAAGTTGTCCAACCTAGAACTTTGCATGTGGCGTAGGAGTGTAACATGCATCACAACATGTAATTATTTATACAATAGCAACAACATATGTATTATCATGGGAAGATACGTTGGTTGTGCTATGTGTGTAAGTGTTAAAGGAGAGGAAGGGTTAGAGGGAAAGAAAAACCTTTGATGACAACCTTGTATGTAAAAAGAATAAGTGCATCCATTTTTGCCAACAATGCCAAAATGATAACATGTTTGTTGCATCTATTGAAAAAAAGACAAATTAGTAATGGAGAGAATGAGGAAAGGTATAAAGGTGTAAAATTTTCTATCAAACATGATGTAAGTGAATGCAGGTTGGAAAACACAACGTGTAGATGAACCTCCATGCTGCCATAAAGACCACAACCCCGCATGTAAATACAACAAATATTTCAGAGAATATGGGGTGTACAAACCTCTTTTACCTGAGGAGGCATTGTGATGCAGGAGCATCCAGTGGTGTAAGGGCAATCTTGCATCACCCAAAAATAGTTAAATTTCAAGTTTCTTGGTTTTTAGATGTTTTTACATTTTTGGATACCCTTTTCGTCATAATGAAATTCCCAATTTACGGTTTTTATTTTCTATTCCGGGTTGAAAGATATTGCAGTTTTAGTTTCCAGATTTGCACTGAAAATCTTTCGAGTTGGATTTGAGGCACTTAGAGCTCCTGGAATGGCTTGAAAACTTTCCAAAATTGGTAGCAAATTTTAAGCGTGTTCTTGACTTGAGACCTTTCCAGCAGTTCAAGCGGTTCGTGAGTCGAGCCAGATCAAAAGTATATAGGGAAGTTGGCACACTTTCTAGAAGATACAATTGCAAATGTTCTTTTGAAATTTGAACTTCAAGTTGTAATTTTGGTGCCAAACCGCCTAAACTCAAATTTTAATGTTGTTTTGGCTCCAAACTAAGAGAGCTCTATTTATGGGTGGGTTTCTAATTTTTTGGGTAACTTTTTGGGGACAAGCTCGCATATTGCGAAAGGGTGATTCCGTAGCTTTCTGTAACTTGCATGTGTTGTAGAACTTGGGGATTTGAGATCCTCTGCATGTAAGAAGCTCCATTTTCTTAATAATAAAATTATTCTGTTTGTGGGTTTATTTCTGTGTCTCGGGTTGTGCCCTCATCACATTGTTGTGATATTCAACCTTCCATTTAGGGTGACTTAACATGTGTAGAAAAGGTGCATCTAGAAATTCATGAAAAAAAGGAAGTGAAGGTTGAACCACACGATGAGTGGTTCAACCTGCAACTTTGTATGCACATGGAATATGAGTGTAATGTGCATAAGGGTATGTCTTGAGGATCATGATGGGCCAAAAGTGGCAATATGATGGCTATGTGGTGACAACTTTTTTTAACCCAAAATTGATGAAATGAAAAGGGTTTTAAAGGAGATTCTCAACTTTCCACCAATATAAATTATGCTTTACTTTGAATTTAAGTGAGTAATTATTCATTTTCTATTCAAATTAGGACTAAAGTCCCTGATTGATAGACTGATTGAAAAACATCTATAGCTTTCAAACGGTATCACATTTTTTGAATCCAAAATGTGTCACATTCTATGCTTCACATACTATAGGATTAAAAAAATAAAATTTGAATTTCATGAAGTTTTGACCAAGTTAAGGTGGTCATACATACGATTTTTTATATTTTTTAAAATTTGTAATAAAAATTCATAATTAATTATTTAGTTGGAAAAAAATTACAAAAATATGCATCACATTAGGACATGAGTCCTCTACTTATATCTAAAATCTTATAAAAAATAGTATCATTTTATTATGGTTAGGGTGGTCAGAGACACCTACTTCTTATTTTCCACACGAAATTTAAGTACTACTGCATTGAAATTTCAAATTTTCACCAAATAGATTTCTTTTTTTTTAAAAACAAACCTAGTAGTTTAGAAACTACATTCAATTTTCTACAGATTCTATTCTTACATATTTTTGAAATAATATAGATAACTTATTCAAATTTTTAGATCAAGTTGCCTAACTCGATTTTTCTAATTTTTTGCCACTTAAGGGCCTTTTTTCCATGATGATCCGCACATACCCATAACACTATGTAATTAATTCTACAATTGCAAGAACAAATGTATTAGGGAAGATACCTTGGTTGTGGTGCATGTGTGTGTTAATGGAGAGGAAAGGTTAGAGGGAAACCAAAACCTTTTAGAACAACCTTCTATGTAAATAAATGTGCATCCATTGCTGCCAACAATGCCAAAAGAATAAATTTTTTTTTGCATCTGTTGACAAAATCATGAAGCAGTAATGGAGTGAATCAAGAAAGTCATACATGTGTAAATTTTCCTATCAACCATGATGTCAACCAATGCATGTTGGAAAACACAATGTCTACTAGAGCATCGAAGTGGACATAAAGACCACACGTAAAATCAAAACCTCACGTGAAAGAAGACTAAGATGCCATAGTATATGGGGTGTACAAATCTATTTTACCTGAGCAAGCATGTTGTGATATCGACCCTTCCATTTGGGGTGACTTAACATGACCAAAAAAAGCGTATATGATAATTCATGAACTAATAAAGTGCAAGTTGAACAACAAGATGGGAAGTCCAACTTGCAACTTTTCATGTAGCCTATAAGCCTAATGTGAATAATAACATGTAATTACTTCTATGGCTGCCAACAATGTGAAAAGAAAAAAACATGATCTTTGCATCTGGTGATAAAAAATTGACTCAATGAAGTCAAACATCTGTGAACATAAAAATAAACATGACTGGAAAAAGAACATCAAGCACAAAAGCAAAAAATTTCACCCTTTAGCTTACAACAAGCAAACATATAGAAACTACAACCCACAATGTTTTGTAACATGCCTATAGTTTATTAATTAGAGAAATTTGAAATGCAATTTTTAGTCTAGCTGAGACTTGTTATATATTTTGAAGATGTTCTTTTCATTACATTCGTATTGTGTAAAAAAGAAAAGGTTTTCATTCTAAAAAAAGAGAAACAATTGGCTAGAGACATGAAATCCATATGTGAAAAGGTAGAAAAGTTTTGTAAATAACTTATCAAACAAAAAACCTCTGCATTCTCTAATCAAAAAGACACTCTCAAAGCTAAGGAAAGAGTGCCTACAAAGCTACAGACAAGTATTGAAGATACTCAAAACTCTATCCAAAAAATGGACATTGCTGTCCTAAGGGCTGATAAGGAAGCAGTTGCTCCAAAGCTACAAATAAAATGTACTTATAACTGAAACCCAACATAGTGTTTTCTGAATTACAAATATTTTGTGCACTTTTTTATCAATCATGCAAAAATTTAAACACAACAATAGAATGTGTGATTTTGAAGACATTCATACTATTTTATAAAAATTCATGTTGCAATGCCCTACATGTTAAGAAGCAAGCAACCCACCATGAGAAACCATTTACATTTAAACAAGGAGATTCAAATAATTGAAACCCAGCACTGTGTTTGTTAAATTACAATTATTTTGTGCACTTTTCTTTCAATCATGCAAAATTTAAACACAACAATGGAATGTGTGATTTTGACGACATTCATACTATTTTGTAACATTCCATGTTGCAAAACTATGGGTGTTAAGAAACAAGAAACCCACCATCACACAACCCTTCACATTTAAACAAGGAGATTCAAATAACTAAAACGCAACACTGTGCTTTCCAAATCGCAATTATTTTGTGCACTTTTTTTTCAATCATGTGAAATTCAAACACAACAATGGAATGTGTGATTTTGAAGACATTCATATGGTTTTGTAACATTCCATGTTAAAAAATCATAGGTGTTAAGAAGCAAGCAACCCACCATGAGAAAAACCTTCACATTTAAACAAAGACATTGAAATAACTGAAACCCAACATTGTGTTTTCCAAATCAAATTTCTTTTTTGCACTTGTTTTTTCAATCATGCGAAAGTTAAACACAACAATAGAATGTGTGATTTTCAAGAAATTCATATGGTTTTGTAACATTCCATGTTGCAAAATCATAGGTGTTTAGAAGCAACCAAGCCACCATGACACGACTGTTGACATTTCAACAAGGAGATTCAAATAACTAAAACCCAACACTGTGTTTTCTGAATTACAATTATTTTGTGCACTTTTTTTTCAATGATGCAAAAGTTTAAACACAACAATAGAATGTGTGATTTTGAAGACATTCATACTGTCTTGTAACATCCCATGTTTCAAAAATGTGGGTGTTAAGAAGCAAGCAACCCACCATGAGACAACCATTTACATTTAAACAAGGAGATTCAAATAATTGACACCCAACACTGTGTTTTCCCATTTAGAATTATTATGTGCACTTTTCTTTCAATCATGTGAAATTTAAATGCAACAACAAAATGTGTGATTGTGTGATTTTGAATGCATTCATCCTATTTTTTAACATTCCATGTTGCAAAACCGTGGGTGTTAAGAAGTAAGCAACCCACCATGAGACAACCCTTCACATTTAAACAAGGAGATTCAAATAACTGAAACCTAACACTGTGTTTTCCCAATTGCAATTATTTTGTGCACTTTTTTCTTCAATCGTGCGAAATTTAAATATAACAATGGAATGTGTGATTTTGAAGAGATTCATACTATTTTGTAACATTCCATGTTGCAAAAACATAGGTGTTAAGAAGCAAGCAACCCACCATGAGACAACCCTTGACATTTAAACAAGGAGATTCAAATAACTAAAACCCAACACTGTGTTTTCCAAAGTACAATTATATTTTGCACTTGATTTTTTCAATCATGCGAAAGTTCAACACAATAATGGAATACATGATTTTAAATACATTCATATGGTTTTGTAACATTCCATGTTGCAAAACCATAGGTGTTAAGAAGCAAGGAAACCACCATGACATGACCCTTGACATTTAAACAAGGAGATTCAAATAACTAAAACCCAACACTGTGTTTTCCAAATCACAATTATTTTTTGCACTTGGTTTTTTCAATCATGTGAAAGTTCAACACAACAATGGAATGTGTGATTTCGAAGACATTCATACTGTCCTGTAACATTCCATGTTGAAAAACCATGGGTGTTAAGAATCAAGCGACATACCATGAGATAACCCTTTACATTTGAACACGGAGATTCAAATAACTGAAACCCAACCCTGTGTTTTTCCAATTGCAATTATTTTGTGCACTTTATTTTTTCAATGGTGCAAAACTTAAACACAACAATGAAATGTGTGATTTTGAAGACATTCATACTATCTTGTAACATTCCATATTGCAAAACCATGGGTGTTAAGAAACAAGCAACCCAACATGAGACAACCCTTTACATTTAAACAAGGAGATTCAAATAACTGAAACCCAACACTATGTTTCCCATTTACAATTATTTTGTGCACCTTTTTTTTCAATCAAGTGAAATTTAAATACAACAATAGAATGTGTGATTTGGAATACATTCATACTGTTTTGTAACATTCCATATTGCAAAACCATGGGTGTTAAGAAGCAAGCAACCCACCATGAGAAAATCCTTTACATTTAAACAGGGAGATTCAAATAACTAAAACCAACATTGTGTTTTCCCAATTACAATTATTTTCTACACTTTTTTTTCAATCATGCAAAATTTAAATAGAACAATGGAATATGTGATTTTGAACACATTTATACTATTTTTTAACATGCCATGTTGTAAAAACATGGGTGTTAAGAAGCAAGAAACCAACCATGAGACAACCCTTCACATTTCAATAGGGAGATTCAAATAACTGAAACCCAACACTGTGTTTTCCCAATTGCAATTATTATGTGCACCTTTTTGTTCAATGTGCAAAATGTAAACACAACAATGGAATGTGTGATTTCAAAGACATTCATACTATCTTGTAACATTCCATGTTGCAAAACCATGGGTGTTAAGGAGAAAGCAACCCACCATGAGACAACCTTTTGCATTTAAACAAGGAGATCCAAATAACTAAAACCCAACACTGTGTTTCCCATTTACAATTATTTTGTGCACTTTTTTTTCAATGATGCAAAATTTAAACACAACAATGGAATGTGTGATTTAGAATACATTCATATGTTTTGTAAAATTCCATGTTGAAAAACCGTGGGTGTTAAGAAGCAAGCAACCCACCATGTGACAACCCTTTATATTTAAACAAGGAGATTCAAATAACTGACACCCAACATTGTGTTTCCCATTTACAATTATTTTGTGCACTTTTATTTTCAAT
>VDFB02041802.1:0-19490 GCA_007258455.2 Sequoia sempervirens
CATCATCCATCTAGGCTCATCTTTGTCCCTACACTTGGGGGGAAAGGGTTAGGTAGGCTTATCCTAGGTGCATTCCTTATACTAAGGGATCCGGCCTTTTTATCTCCTTAAAATGTTAGTGTAGCAAGTACACTAACATTTTAAGGGCATGCATATAGTCCCTCACTCATTGTTTGCATAAGATTAGTATTTTTTAGTGACGATAGCATACATCTCTTGGGAAGTGTGACCTTGTTAACCAAAGTGTGGCCTTCTTAATCCATGTGATGGGTCTCCTTTGTGATGATATTAGGCTTGATGTCCCATAAGATTGTGACCTTTCTTGGTATATGAAGTTCTCCTTGGTGGTAATGCTATGACTAGTATTCCCTAAGGTGTGATTTTCTATTCCTTGACTAGTCCTCTTTTGGTGGTGATGTCATGTGTGAAGTTCCCTAAGGTGTGACCTTCATGTATTGAGAAATTCCCCTCTGTTATTTAACCACCTTTTGTGGTAGTGTTATAACATCCCCTGAGGTTTTAACCTTGTTGCATTCATTACTCATGACATTAAACCTTGGCATTTTAGCTTCACTTTGTTCACAGGATTTGAACTTAGTGTAGCATTGACATAGCACATTAATCATTTGTAACACCTTATCAAGGTTATTAGGGAGTATAATTGTTGGTATGGTTGTTATGGGGCACACCTTGTCGACCTAGTGTGTGTTTCTCATTTTGTCACCTTGTTATGGGTACACCTAGTAGGCCTAGTGTGTTTCTCATCCTTGTCTTGGGGTCTTACCTAGTGAATATCAAACTTCACTAGTTTGTGTGTCTTCTAGTTTATGATTCACCTAGAAAATATCAGACTTGCTATGGTGTGAGTCATGAACCTCCTTTAACATGACCACTTAGTATAGCATACCTTGCTTTCTAGTGGAGCCATGTGGCCCATGAGTGATGTGTATGACTTCAGTCCTCATGGGAGCACTCCCTCATTCGATGGATGATGTTTGGTATTTGATACATCTTAAGACTAAGGTATCTTTGCCTTATTGACTCAAATCTTTTAATACTAACCTTATGTTTTTGTTGTGTTCCTTTTTGTGTTTCTTTTTTTGTTTACATCATATTTGTTTTCATTTCTTCATCATCTATATGTTCCATCATGTCATGTATTTTCATCATGTATGCTTCATGTTTTCTGACATATATGTTTTGTATGTTGTCTTGTTACATACCATATAGGTGTGTGTGTTTCTTTGTGCTCATGTTGGTTTACCATGTGATCTTGGATCATGGGGGCTTGCGTAACTCACTTGATCCCTAGTCATCCTATCTCTTCAACATTTGGACAATCAAACCCTCTTGACATATTTTTCTACTTTAATAGTGTGAGTCTGAGTGTAAGTTCATACTCTCACTAAAGTTGGAGCTAAATGTAGTGTCAAAAATTGCACCCTTAACAATTTCACACTATGTTTTGGCCCCCCTAAATTATTGAGCCTAATTGACCCCCTAATGTCGTAAAATTATTTATTCCAGAGCCCATTTGTAGTATTTTTCAATAAACTACAAGAATTGAATAAATGCATCCAACTCATATGTTGTTCTCGACATTCAGTGTCCTAGAAGTTTGGGCCAGGACCTGTACGCCCTTGGGAATATGGCCCCCCTTCTTAGCTAGGACCCATTTTTGGACATGTTGTTGGCAGTATTTTAACATTCAAAATTTGAATTTCAAGTGTCAGCTTTTAGGATCTAATTTTTAGGAAATTGAATAAATACCTAGTCTTTTCACCGTTTTGAAACTATAACTACAATTGAGGAGAAAATACTATTATCAAGAGCAAGTCAAGAGTAACATTTCAGAGATTTATTGTAGGAATTCAAAATCCAAGCATAATTTCAAAATGTATGTGAGTTCATGTTATCATTTTATCATTGTTTTGTGAAGGCTAACCCATTTTGTGGTCTCCAAAGAATTCAAGAATTCAAGCAAGTAAGATCCAAATCCTTGAGGTGATGTGCATGACTTCAATCCTTCAAGGAAGTCATCGAAGGGTAGTGAGTTGCAAAAAATTGCCATTTCATCTTTACTCCCTTTCCATTATCATTCATCATCAACGTTGCCATTGTGGAAGTGGAAACACTTACATGGGGTTTGAATGAGGCAAGCCCCTAAATGGCCCAACATTTTCTCTCTTTGTGAAAGTGTAGATCTCAGGTTGAAGAGGATTGAAGAAGGATTGAATATAATTTTTCCATTGTTGCATTTGTTGTCATACATCTTATCAAAATTCAAAAACTCACCTATAGAATTATCTGATGACATCTCGCCAATTTTGCAGACAAAAAAGGAGCACAGATCCAACACCAGAGGACCGCAAAAGTTGATTAGGACACCACTAAGAAGACCCAGATGCCCTTGGGCATATATTTCCTCTTAGGCACACTAAAATCAATTTTTTTGAGGAGGTTTGTTGTTCTCTACACTTTCCAAATTTGTCGAAAATTGACTGTTTATGTTTATCAGTTGTTGGGATCTTGCATTTATCAAAATTAGGTCATATAATTCAATTAGGCTAATCATTCCAAATCAATTCCAATTCATTCCCATCTTCAATTAGATGTAGATTTAGGTCCGATTGGCTCACCTTCATGGTTGTAAGTCAATCCAATTACCTTGTTGATCTACATCTTAATGTAACTTGGAAAAGGCCCCTTGCATCCTAGGTTCTTTGCATTTAGGACCTAGGATCACCTTTTTCTATGTTACACTTTTTTTTTCCTTTATGACTAGATTCTATGCAATATCAACATTAATTCTTCATCATTATTCTTAAAAATAAAAATACCCATTTATAACACTTAATTTCTAAAAATAACATTTAAAGTTATCAATTTAACTTCTAATTGTAAACACCACCATCCTTACAAGAATATCAAAGATTAAAGAATTAGGGTGAACTGTATTTACCAAAGTATATATCTTATTAGATCATTTTTACGAATCACAATTTATTCCCTCGTATGGTTCAAGCTCAAGAGGCTCATATTTGACCTATAATTTATGAATATGCGCATAACCTAATACACTCATGAGAATGTGAGCATTAATTTTTTTTTCTTTAGTGACCCATTCAATGTAACATCAACATTAAATCTTCATCATTATTTATAAAGCTAAATATCTATTTATAACATTTAATTTTAAAAATAATATTTAAATTTATCAACTAATTCCCAATAATGGAATGAGTGTGTTAACAAACAAATCTTTATTTTTTTTTAAAAATCCTTAACATAAATTTGATAGCTATTTACATGTTAAGTTATTAATATTTATAAGTTGAAATTTTTGGATTGAAATTGTGTGAATTTTTTAAATCCAAAAATTTGAGCAACACATTATCATGAATTGTGGAAACTTGATGATGTTAATAAAATAATAAATTAAATAATGCATAAAGTAGTATAAATAAAATAAGAAATATCTCTTTTCTTATATATAGAGTTGCACACATCTAAAATGATATTTATATAAATAGAAAAACTCTTGAAGTAAAAGTAAATGATTTCTTTTTTTTTCTTTTCCTATTACATTTCTATTAAAAATAAAACAACATAATGATTCCATATGGATTGAATTGCTGCGCGCCTGGTCTGAGCTCCCGCACTTACATTGATTACGCGGACCTCCTCCTAGGTGCCCACGACCAGTAACAGGCCAGGGCCTAGGGTTCTCTCCTGCGTGCTAGCTGGTGAAGGGGTGGGGATTGATTGGTGCGGTGGGAAGAAGGCTGTGCGGATTGGGGGTTGGGGAAGCGGTGTGGGTTTGGTGGAGCCAGGGTTGGTGCTTGGGGTTGGGGTATGGCTGGGGCTTCTAATAGCCTGGTGCTTGCTGGGCGAAAGCCATCTCAGCCCTTTTCGGCTGCCATGCATGCACAAAAAATGGATTCGTCTTTTGTGGGTGAGAGCTCTAAGCTCAAGAAAGTGAATGGGTGTTTGCCGCGAAGCCACGATCACTGGTTATTTCTCCTGAATCGGTGCAGGAGGACTTTGCTTATTGGAGCCAACATGTTTTGATTTGCAAGTTTATGGGTATTCGCATTCCTCTCTCAGCACTAGACTCTTGGATCCGTCAGACCTGGCAAGTTGAAGGTGATTTCGATCTTCTGGTGGCTACGAATGGTTATTTCATGGTTGATTTTTCTTGTATCTCGGATCGCAATCGTGTTTTTGAGGGAGGGCCATATTTTTACAATCATGTTGGCTTGTTCATTAAGCCTTGACATGGAGGTTTTAATGCAACTGAGGATCTTCCTACATGGGTTCCTATTTGGGTTCGTCTTCCATGGCTGCCGTTGGAGTTTTAGAGGGAGGATATTCTACACCGGATTGTTGCTTTGTTGGGAAAGCCGACTGCCATTGATTAGAATACACTGGATAAGAAGGTACTCTCCTATGCTCGCATTTGTGTTGAAATTGATTTAAATAACCCTTTGCCGGATTCTTTGGAAATTTGTATTGGTGCTGCCTCGTGGATTTAATCGCTTGATTATGAGTCCCTTCCTTTTTGTTGCCGCTTTTGTCACGAGTAGGGACACCTTCAATGCCAGTATCCTCGGGCACCTAGAATGGCAGTGGCTTCTTCTTCTCCTTCTTCTGGGCCTTCGGGGGAGAAGGGGGATAAAGGCAAGGCATATGTGGTCAAGGGTGGGCCTGATAAGGATGGTTTTATCCTTGTTAAGTAGAGAAATAAAGGGAGGGGTTAGAAGCATGCCTATAAGGACAGACAAAGTGATCAAGGTTTCAATCAGTTTGAGGCCCTGGATAATCAGGCTTTGGAGGAAGGGATTCCTGTTGAATTGTCTTATGGGGCCATTGGTATGGATGTTGGTTTGGATTTGGGGCTGGAACGGGCGATTGTTGTTCAGAATACTTCTCCGACATTGGGGGTGGGGATTTCTGAGCCCCCTAGAGCCTCTACAGATGTGCAGGATGATATTATTTTAGCAGATTTAGCTAAGGCAATGTTTTCTTCAGGTAAAGGTTGGGGATCGTCTCCTGCTCTGGGGGTGTTGCAACACCCTCTCAAGAAGGGGCACTTTGAGAATTCTCTGAAGGATGGTTGTAAGAAGGATGCTGACAAGATTAAGTCTACTAGGGATTTGTTGGTGTAATCTGGTTTTGTTAAGACCCTGGAGGCCCACTTCTCTCAACCTTCCTCATGATTATTCTCTCATGGAATGCAAGGGGGTTGAATAGCACCTCCTGTCAAAAGGCTATTCAAGATTTGATTGTTGTTTAGTCTCCGGATATCTTTTGTGTTTAGGAAACTAAGCTTTAGGTGGATCTTATGCTTCAACATGCTCCTCATATTTGGTCTTCTGGCTAGTGTCAGTGTATTGGGTCTAGGGGAACCTCTGGGGGTTTGGCTCTTTTTTGGAATCCTCGTAAGGTGGTTCCTCATTCATGGATTTCCAGCCAGTCTGCTATTTTGGTGGTAGCTTCGGTTTTGGAATTTGGTGAGACTATTTTGGTTAGTAATGTTTATTCTCTGATTGAAATTCGTGGTAAAATCCAACTTTGGGCTCATATCAAGTATGTGAGGTCTTGTGCCCTCTTTTTGCCTTGGATCTTAGCTGGTGATTTCAATGCTGTGTTGAGTTTGGAGGAGAAAAGGGGTGGGTTGCCTAGGCTTGGTCCTACTTCAGATATGTTTCAGAGTAATGTGGACTCTCTTGCTTTGGTGGATGTTAAACCCTCTAATGGAATATTCACTTGGAATAATAGACGGAGTGGGCCTGAAGCGATTTCCCAGCGGCTTGATTGTTTCCTTGTCTCTTGCTCTTGGGTTAGAGGTCGCTTGGTCATTGGTTCTGAGATTCTTGACTGGTGTGGTTTTGATCATTAGCCAATTAAGCTGTCAACTTCTGCTTTCCCAAATCCAAAGAATCCTCCTTTCAAATTTTAGCTTATGTGGTTGTGTGATCCATCTTTGGGGGATCTTGTTGCTCAGTGGTGGTGGGATGGTGCTCCCGCGTATGGTACTGCTATGTATTCTCTGGTTAAGAAGCTGCAATATGTCAAGTATCATCTTAAGCGATGGAATAGGTCTTGTTTTGGTAATTTTTGGGCTAGGAAAAGAGAAGTGCAGGCACGCCTTGCTGTTATTACTCGCCAGATTCAGGATTTGGGTTTCTCAGAGGCTCTTGGCCATGCTAAGGGCCAGGTTATGAATTTGGTGGAGGAGTGGGAGCTTCGTGAGGATATTTTCTCGAAACAAAAGGCTAGGATTGATTGGCTTCAAGAGGGTGATAGGAATACTGCTTTTTTTCATCATTCGGTACAAGCTCGTTGGAATAAGTGTTTTATTTCTTCTTTTGTTAACTCGGAGGGTCTTTCGATATCTTTGCACTAGGATTTGTCTAGGGAGGCTCGTCAGTTCTACTCTGATCTATTCACTGAGGATTCACTTCCTGCTGAGGTGGATGAGAATATGGTCCTTGATTGCATTCCCTCCTTAATTTCTAATGAGTTGAATGCTTCTCTTACTCGCTAGGTGACTTTGTCGGAAGTGGAGGAGGTGGTGTTTGGGATGAATAAGGGGAAAGCTCCTGGCCCTGATGGTTTCCCGGTTGAGTTTTTTTAGGAGTTTTGGGATATTGTGAAGCTGGATTTATTGGAGGTAGTTCATGAGTCTCTTCATAGTAAGCAGATGCTTCATGCCCTGAATGCTACTTTTTAGGTTCTCATTCCTAAGAAGGAAGGGGCTGACAGGCTTGATCTCTTCAGACCTATTGCGCTCTATAATGTGGTGTACAAGATAATTACGAAGTTGATTGCTGAGAGGATTAAATCTTGTTTTCCTGTGATCATTTCTGAGGAGCAAGGTGGCTTTGTGGCTGGTCGTCAAATTCTAGATGGGGTGGTGGTTACGTCTGAAGTTATTCATTCCATGGAAACCTCTTAGGATAGGTCTATGTTTATCAAGTTGGATATGGCCAAAGCTTATGACAGAGTTAAATGGAGTTTTCTTCAAAAGATTCTTTTGGCCTTTGGCTTTTCCTCTGTTTGGGTGAGCTGGATTTTGAGCTGTGTGACCTCTTCCTCCTTTTTGGTTATTGTGAACGGGGAACCTTCCGAGCTTTTTGGGGCTTCTAGGGGCCTTCACCAGGGAGATCCACTCTCTCCTTATTTGTTTATTATTATGGCAGAGGGGCTGAGTTGGCTTCTTAAGTCTCGGGTTTCTCATGGTCTGATTCATGGTTGGCAGTGGGAGATGGGCTTGCCTATGCTTTCTCATCTCTAATTTGTGGATGACACCTCTCTTATGGGTCTGGCTCGTATTAGGGAGGCTAAATCCTTCAGGGCAGCTTTGGACGTCTACCTTGTGGCTTCAAGCCAGAAAGTCAATGAGCAAAAATCCTCTATATTCTTTTCAATACTCCTCATGCAATGCAGTGGAGGATTGTTGCTATTCTGCAGTTTCAAATTGGGTCTCTTCCCTTTGTCTACTTGGGCATTCCTCTTGCTATTGGTCATCTGCCCAGATCCTCCTGGTAGCTTTTGCTTGATAAGCTTAGGCGGAAGGTTACCCACTGGACCCATCGTTGGTTGTTTACTGCTGCGAGAGTGACTCTTCTTAAGTCTGTTATCCAGGCCCTTCCCATCTATAGGGGCTTTGTTCAAGCGGCTCCTATGTATTTCCTTAAGGAATTTGATGCTCTTTCTCATCAATTTCTTTGGAGCAGTAATTTGTTATCATCAAAGTGGAGTCTTGTTAAGTGGGATTCTATGTGTAGACCAAAACAGGAGGGTGGTCTTGGTTTACGCTATGCTATTTTGAATGGGAAAGCTCTTGCTGCCAAGCTTTATTGGAGATGGTGTACCAATCAACATCAGTAATGGGCTCGTATTCTCAATCATAAATATCTTCGGGTGTTGCTTCTTTTGAGGTTCCTCGCTATCCTCTGGAAGGGAGTGGTTTTATGATTTGGCATACTTTGAAAGTGGAGGCACAACTAATTAAGAGTGCGTTGTTTTGGATCTGTCATTCGGGGTCACAAGCTCTATTTTGGTCTGATTTGTGGGATGGTTACCCTCCCATTCTCTCTTCTTTTCCTCACCTCCAGCCCCTTTGTGATGTTTTTATTGCGGTTGGCTGGGATATTGTGGAGCATTATAAGGTGGAGCAACATGATGGATTAGTTATAAGTTTTCGTTGGAAGCATCCCTCTGAGTGGCCTCCTGGAGGATCTTAGGGGGATAGGCATGAACTTTCCCTGCTCCTGGCTTCCCATGCTTGTAACTCTTTGAGGAGACCTGATGTCTTGGCTTGGGATGGTTTGGAGTTGTCTGGAAAGTACTTTGTGGTGGCTGGTTATAAGCAGTTAGGTAGACAGCTGTTTGGGGACATTGAGGTCCCTTGGTGGAAGCAAGTTTGGCACAAGCTGTCATGGCCCAAGTGCAACTTCTTTATGTGGTCAGTGGCTCAAAACCGGTGTCTTACTTGGGATAATTTATGTAAGCGTGGTTTCCATAGTCCCTCTATGTGTGTTTTGTGTCATGGTGGGGAAGAGAGTGTCTCCCATCTCTTCTTCCAATGTTCTTATGCTCGAGAGATTTGGCATTTTGGTGGGGGGTGTGGAATATGGCCTGTTGGCATGCTTCCTCTTTGGTGGAGTTTGGGGAATGGTGGGGCAGAGCCCCTGTCTCTACCTCCTTTCTTCAAGCTACTTGGGCTCTTGGGCCTTCCTTCATTATCTGGAACCTGTGGTTGGAGAGGAATAGGCATATTTTTCAGGATTCGTTGT
This sequence comes from Sequoia sempervirens, assembly GCA_007258455.2. Taxonomy (NCBI): domain Eukaryota; kingdom Viridiplantae; phylum Streptophyta; class Pinopsida; order Cupressales; family Cupressaceae; genus Sequoia; species Sequoia sempervirens. The sequence goes on from VDFB02041802.1 coordinate 8,805, forward strand.
TGCTGGCTCGTCATCTGTGGTGGAAAATTCTACACTCTGTAGGGGAAACTATTGTGGCTAAGTGTGATATGTCTGTGTTGGTGGATCCTCATGATGTTGGTTGCTGTAATTGTCTTCATCTTCCACCTCCGCAATGGCAGCTCATGCACAACAGATGTAGACATCCTACCCCGAAGGTGAATAGGGAGGGAAGATGGACCCCTCCTCCTCAGGGTGTCCTAAAAATCAACTCGGATGGCTCTTCTCATGGAAAACTGGGTCATGCTGGCATTGGGGGTATTGGTCGGGATAGCTTTGGGGATGTTCAGTTTATTTTCTTTGTGTATAAGGGTCTTCATACTAATAATCTTATCGAGGCCCAAGCCATTTTATTCGCTGTGGAGCGGGGCAGTCTTTTGGGTTGGCGAAGGATCATATGTGAGTCTGACTCTCAGGTTGTGGTGAACTTACTAAAAAGGTAGTATTTAGATGATGTGAGTTGGCAGTTGGCTTTGATTGTTGAACAAATTCTCACTCTTTGTGCTTCTCTGGACTATATTACTTTCACTCATATTCCTTGAGAATGGAATGGTGTTGCTGATTGCTTGGCTAAATGGGCTTCTGATCATACTCATGAATGGAAGGTGGTGGATCGTGGTCAACTTCCTGCGGATCTATCTCTTCAATTGGATCACTTGATTGAACTTGAGAGGGCCATTTAATGCCCTTGCTTTGTAACATTTTCTTGATTGAATAAAGTTTTTACCCCTCCTTGATGTTATAAAAAATTAAGAATAATAATTCGTGTCTATAAATCTTTTTTATTTATCTTTTACTTATTTATGTCTTTTTTCTATATATGGTAATTTAAATAAATATCAAAAGCTGATATCCATATAATACTGCAAAGAAAATCTTTTCTACTAAATTAAGATAATTAAAAGAATGTACACACTTATACCAATTTTAATTTAGATTAATTCATAACAAAATATTAATATATTTATACTAATTATTTATATGTATTTAATTAACTTAGATTGATCTGAAAAAAATTAATCCTTCAGAAATATATCCAAACTAACAATTATTCTTTCATAAGTTATTATTGGCATTTTACCAGCAATTCAAAGACTCGCTTGTTTTCTTTATGGGTCCTCGTTCTGAAGGTTTGATTCCCTGCAAAACTAATTAAGGAAAAATGTTTGTTGGAATCCAGACATTGCAGTATTGATTTGCAAATATTTACAGCAACCTATTAAAATAGTTCTAATCAGACATTACATTATAAAATGTTGAATTGATGCATTTTTTAATGTTTGCACTGTTGATGTATGACAAACATTTAAAATCTTGTGAACAGTGGATGTTAGCATTATTGGCCTTCACAATTATTCTAGAATAGACTGGAAGAAACATTAAATTTAAAAAACTATTAAACAGTGAAGTAATTGGTTTATATGACGTGCTGCCATCCAACTACCATATATCATTGTCATTAAGACCCGACCACGTCGTCAGAGTGCAGGCCAAACAGTCAACAATGATATTTTTGTTTTGTCTTTCTGCAGGTTAGAATAGACTCATATTTATTTGTTTGGAGGTCAATCAAAAAGCCTGCAGAGGGTGTCTCCTCTAGATTTTGTTTACTCGTTTTCTTTATTGGGAAACACACCTTCATCAACAAAATATCATGGACGGTGCTGCAACCTTCAACTTCTCAGACTGGACAGAAACATTGAAGATATTGAAAATCTGAATCCACTTATAAATATTGATCAAAACTTCATCTCTTCAATGTCTCTGTATCGCTGTCCAATTTATTTGGATTATAAAGAAAAGGGTCTGGACCAAAAAAGAAAAATTTCTCCAGTGTAAATTAAAAATGGGTCCTTCAAAATTAACCTGATGCACAGATAGTAAGGAAGGTCAAGGCTACTAAATGTTCCAAAAATATATCATAAATTACTTAATGAAAAGTTCTTTAGAGTTCAAGATTAGTTTTAAGATTTAAATTTTATGTTCATGAGTATTTTGATCAGTATTCTTGTTTCTTTTGTGTGGATAAGATCAAAATACTCATGAAGCATTCTACTTAGAAGCAAACTTATAGAGCGAAAATATTTCATCCATCATTAATCTTTATGGATGCAAGTTTATGAAGCTTTCTACTTTATCATTTGAATTAATTTAATGGTAGATATTCATGAATTATATTGTTTTTGATTAGGTAAGCAGGGTTTTGAAAGGGTCCAAAACCTTGTACAAAGAGAATGATAGAAAGAAAAGCACAATCAGACACCAAAAGACAACCGAGAGGTACAACTAAGAAACTACAAAAGACAAAACATAACAAAACCTACTAGAAACTAGGCATTCATGAATTATATTGTTAGTCATATGTTAAAATTGTGTTAGAAAATGTGACTTTCTTTTTATTAATTATTTGTGTTAATTTAATGATTAAATTACATTCTTGGTCATATGCTAAAATTATTATGGTAATTTACTTCAATAATTCTTATCACAACAATTTGAAGCTTTTTTATAATTTTGTTTTTAAAATAGAAAAGAGTGATTTTGTTTGGATAGATAATTTTTTAAACATTGTATCAATTTTATTGTTTTTATTTTAAATAAAAAACATAATATATATGAAAATTACAACTAATTAGTAATTCTTAATATTTATAATATTGATTTCGTTGTTTTATATTAAGCTAATTATTATATGTATTTTACATTTTAGAAAGTAAATAAACTAAGGTGAGTATTTTGTTAATTACTAACTACTTTTCTGATTGATAAAATTTTCCTCTAAATCTACATATTGTTGGCAACTCACTCACAACTTGTCAATTATTCTTAAAATTTTATGCCTTTGAAATCTTAAAAAATAGGAATATTGTGCTCAACGTGTCAACCATTTGTTAAGGAAACACAATAGATATAAAAAAAATAACCCCTGCAATAGATAAACAAAAAAAAAAATTTGCACAAAGACACAACTATTTTGTACTTCACCAATTTGGCTACATCCATGAGAAACTAGGTTTCTCTATTTTATTGATTAATTGCAACAATACATCTCACTATATGACACAAACCAATATCTTTGATAGATACAAAAGAAAATCATATACACTAAATGTTGAGCAACAATTTTTATATAGGTTGTCAAAGGAAAGGGAAGCATCCAAAAGACCTTCCCTCTTCAAATTCAAAAAATAGAAAGCTTAATAGATGGAAGTTGAAGGGATTGAGCTTCACAACCAAATAATCTCCCATTTGAAAGCTAATCCATGCTACAAATACCAATGCTCAGAGATGTCACCCACTTTCCAAGGCTTATTGTCACATTTTTACCAGACCAAGAGAAGATCTATAGGACTCTTTCTCTTTTCAAACAACCTTAGTATGGGCATATGCAAGATTCAAGTTAGTATGTATTTTCTTCAACTTTAATTTACCCTATTCAAGGGGGTAAAAGCAAGAAGTTGAGTACACGAAGAGGGGAAATTTCGGGCAACAAAAAAAATTTCACAGAAAACGCGTACACGTTACAGAACGGGTACCCGAACCGAAATCCGAACGCGTACGCGCTCAGCTACGGGTACGCGAACCTAAAACGCGTACGTGTTACAAACGCGTACGCATTTCATAACGCATACGCATTTCAAAACGCGTACACGTTCTCAAAAAGTATTTATTTTTTTAAATAAACTGTTGGCTTTTCATTTTATCCACTGTTTTTGGCGGATTGGGAGAAGACAATCAAGAGCGTGTACGCGTTTGTGAGCTGTTGCTTCAAGCGTGTTTCGACTGCCACCTCCTCCCGTCAACACACCTGACCTCTGAGACCTCCAGGTTGGTTGAATTCTGCCCTTTTTTGCTTTGTATCTTGTTTTTTTTTTAATTAGTATTTAAGTTTTTTTTCTTTAATGTGTTTTATTTCAATTTTTAATAGTTTTAAATTGCATTTAAAAAATAAATAACGTTAAATTGTAAATTGAAAACCATAAAATCTAAACCTAAATTGGACACATTTAACTTAGAAATCTAAACCCTAAAACGTAAAACTAGAAACCTCTTAGAGACCTCTCTCCCCTTAGGTGAGCTAAAACTAGAAACCCTAATACAATTTTAAAGAAACCCTAATACATTTTTAGAGAAACCCTTACAAATATGACTATTTAGTAAACTTTCAAAGGCATTTGAATGGGCTAAGAGTAAAAAAATTCAATAATTAGGTACACCAATATACATACATGCATACATACATACATACATACATATATAAATAGACGCAGGTATATGCAATACACACACATGTATATTTATACATTAATATACATCACCTATACTTAGTTAATCAATTTAGATCTTCCTCTTAGCCAAGTGTCTAGGTTGATGAACTTACCAAAAAAAAATGATATTAAAATTATTAAAAGTTTGAATCTTCACATATGACAATATTTCTTGAATCCCATACCATACTATGTAAATATTCTTGAATAAGGTTATTTATCATTACTATATTTTCTTAGAAAAAATTATTAGTCAAATCCTAAACCCTTATGCATGCTTTCTTTTGGATTTGTAAGTTATATGTCTTTCATTATTTTCATCTTCTTAGACTTTCCATGATGATAAGAATGAGATAACTACCATAAATGTTTTTAATCTTATTTGAGATTAAATAATAGAGTAGCCAAAGAACTTACCTTCTTTAAGTAAGAAATTTACTTCAATACAATCATCATTTTGAGTAAGAACTTAAGTGTTAGAGTAGTTCAAGCATTTCCTTCAGTTATTTGCCTATCAATATGGTGATTCTAAAATTCTATTTTATGGTGTAGAGGCTCAAACTTCATAAGATTATTTTCAATTATAAACATTTACATTCAATCTATAATGCATGTTTCTCCTTAACTTCATTAATGCAATTTATTTAGAAGTTATTAACATAGTTTTTTCTATCAAGGATCCTTCACATTCAAATTGTATGGAATATTCTTTTTTCCTTGCTTACTTATGTGTTACTTCTCAATTTTTGGTAACTTTGATTTGGGTCTTTCTTCTTCTTTTGGATTATGCTCTATAGATTCTTCTTTATCCCTATCTTATAATTTTTCTCTAGTGTATATATAATTTTAAAAATATTTATCTAACATTACCTCCATGATATGAATTTTTCCTATCTTCGCATATGTTGCATGAGAAGAAAATTTTCCTCAAAATTTATTTTTTTAACTCATCTTCATTTCTTGCAAGATATGGGAATTATTCTCTTGTTGTCTTGAAAGATTTGTCTTAGGATGGATTTAGATCCATGGTATTAATAAATCTAGTAATGTATTCCTCTTGGTAATCCTTGGTTTATAATTTAATTTTTTCTTTAATAAAGTTATCTTGGGTTTCATATGAATCTAATTTTGACTTATCTCCATCCTTCATGAATGAATCTTTTGAATCTCACTCCTTGATCTCCCCTATAACAATATTTTTATTTTTTGGTCTTGGCTCTTTCTCTCTCAACTCTTTTATATTCCTTTGTATTTTAATAAATACTTCTTGTGTGTCATTTTGATATTCTATTAGCCTATCCAATTACATCATTAGTAACTAGACAATCCATAACATTTTCCTCTAAATTCTTTCTATCAACTAGAAAAAGTAAATCTTTGATATTTTTCCATATAATATGAAAAGACCATGGCCTTGATACCACTATAATATCCCTAATTAGGGATATTGCTTATTTTCATATTTATTTAACTAAAAAAGCCACCAATAAATGAATCTTAATTCAAATTAGATCTACAATAGGTAATATACTTAAAAAATATGTAGTTCAATGAATTATAAACTCTTACAAAATGAATAGTCAACACATCAATCAAGTAGTAATTGATTACTCCTCTTATTACAATATAAATTCTACTTATATTCAACTTAGTTTACTATAATTTTAGGAACAAAAATAACAATATAATTATCAAGAAATATGATAAATCTATAACCAATGGTGCTATAGGAGCCACCCTAGAATTACAAACCATAGGTTCCAAGAGAGACACTTAAAACTTATAAAAAATAGGTATTGTAGGAGTCACTTGGATAATAATTCAATGTATCTTAATTACTATCCCTATATGGAATTTCTCATGATTGATTTATGGATTTTCATCCATTAACTATATATGGAAATAAATGGGGTTCCCTCCTCTAATCTCTAGTGATAGGAAAATATGGTGTCCAATCTATTCAAGTAAAATTAATGGATAAACAAGAATACCACTCTCAATCTTAGGATTTAATTAAATAGCTATCTTTTAATTTCTTTCCTTTTTACAAGCTCCAAAATAAACCTACATGTACAAACCTTTTTATCAATGCCACTTTAAAATTACATTCTTTATTATATAACACTAGTGGCCCCATAACTAGGGCACTCATAACATACTTAAATATTATAGTCATTTCCCTATTTTATTTTCGTAAGTCCAATGAGAAATAAGAAATATTTTAGGATATCATAAAATTTTATTGAAAAAAGGGTAAGGAGAAAAAGAGGAATTCTTCTAAAAGAATTTTCAAATTCTAAATCAAGGCTAAAGGAGTCAAATGGGCTAATTCTAGGAAGTTGGTTGAATATTTAATCATAAAAAATCCCAAAAGGAGGGAAAAATCAACAAAAAAAAATAGTAGAGCAACATGTGACACCCTTTTGAATTCCTAAAACCCCATGTTTTATAGGAAGATGAAGAAGAATTTGAAACCATTCCCCTCATCCCTTAGGAATAATCTATTAAGGAGAAACAATATAGATTAATAGAAAAATATTTGAATCAATGAAAATATATGAGAGAAGCCTTATCTTTTGAAAAATGTTTCAATATGGTAAGAAGTTCCATCTACAAGAAATGAGCAAGGAATATAGAAAGTGAAGAATAGGGAGATAAAAAGTAAGCTAAAAAACTTTATGCACCTAAGTTTGATTGTAGTGACAAGATTTTTCTCAGGCCCAGTTGGAGAAATTAGAGACTTACTTCACCCTCAACCCCATAAAGGAAAAATATGCAATAAAATCTGCCTCTTTACATTTAGAAGGTGCAAGAGAGGTCTTCAATGATTTTCAATATTTTTCATCACTTGTTCTACTAACCTTCTGTTTTTATTCAACTCTCATTTATAGTTCTTAAGTGACTATCGGTTTCTATTCAACTCTCACTTATAATATGAATTTTTAATGCTATGATTTTTTAATGTTATAAATTGAATGGTCTTCAAATGAAATATATTTTGAATTTGTGCATGTTCAATGTGATTTTTAAATAACTTTGAAATTGTGTGCATTATTTAATTAGTTTGTTGATATATATTTTTTAATTGTTTAACATGCAGTTGCCATATAATTTCTTAGATGGATCCACTTTTCACTTTAGAGGATTTCATGCCTAATCCAGAAATCCCTATAGATCCTGGTGCACATCCCACCCCACCACATGAGGATATGCCTCACTCACCTCCGCATTCTCCACCACCTGACCCCCCACCCCCTCCTCCATTTGACCAAAATCAACTAAGAGAGAATATTCGAGCCAACTTAGTTGTCATTCAAGGAAACATAGATCTCATAAAAAATGAGACTAGAATCCCTCCACATCTCGCACGGTTTGCATCTACGATGCAAACTATTGTCGATTCTGTTCGATCTATCGATGCGGACCTAGATAGGTTCCATCAATGGAGAGAAGAGAGGAGACAATTCTATGCAGATGGGTGTCATATAAAGAAATCAATGACCTAAAAATCACTAAACAAGCTATGTGCCAATATTTTGTGAACCCCCAAACAAACGAACCAATACCACCCACAAAAAAAAGAATTTCAATTTTATGGTGTAGGCACCCGCAGATAGCTGCAAATTTTTGGGAGAGATGGTGGATGGTGTTTGATACTCCACCACATGGCAACAGTGAGGTGCCCTTATATTTTTTGAGAAAGTTATGGGCTGAGTTTGAGTTGGGTAAAAAACCCAACTATTTTGATATGAGGTCATTTCAGGGAGCTGGCGTGGCATGCCCCAACATAGACTAGGAGCACGTGTCGATCCTCAGCGACGTGCTCCAGTTGCGCCTCTTGTTCCTCCTCCTTCTCCTGGTATTCCCGCTGCATTTCAGCAGCAAACCATGTTATCTACACTAGGAGCATTGAGTTCACTTTCAGGACATCTCACTCAACAGACTACACACGCGGCCACTGAAGTGGCCAATACAGAGCATGGAGGCTCGGGCTATAGGGATACTCAGACATCCACTTTAGGTGAGGCACATGCATCTGGGGCGGGATCATACCTAAATTTACCATATTAGAGGATCGTCCCACACAGTATGTTCATCTTTTGAACTTAAATTTAATTCAAGTTTGAAATGTAAAAAATTCATGTAAATAATAACATCAAACTATATATATAATATAATATTAATTCAATAATTTTGTGTTTGGTGTATAGACGCATGATGACGTGATGCCCGAAACTCAATATCATCATTGTGTGTATATGTCGAGTGCTGTAGATTTGGGCTCACCTTTTCGACAGGTACTTGAACCAAAATATATTAAATAATTTGTGTGGATATATATATATATATATAATTTAATTTGAATTTGTACACATGTGTGAATTGATATATTATATCTAGATGCAGGGAAGTCATACTATTCCTAGTATTGACGAGCCACAAGTTACAGTGGTGAGCGCTCCTGAGACATCATCAGCTCAGGTGCGTGCTTTCAAAAGTTTGTTAAGTTTAAATTAAATACACATCATAGATCTAATTTAATTTTTACATTTACATACACATGTGTGAATGATCTATATGAACTGTTGTACATCTATATGTAGGGATTTGATGAGATAACCATGGCGGGCCGCGCACCTGAGACATCATTGACATCTATTCATGGGCAATCTCAGGTGCGTGATCATGAGGTCATATCATTCGAGGTTGTAAACTTTACTTTAAATCTTGTATACAATTTTTATGAACATTTTATATATATATATATATATATTCAAGGTTTTCACATATTGTTTGCTTTATATGAATATGCAGGATATAGTGGATCAGGCATTTGCATCTTCTCAACAGACAGTTATGTTACGTGTTGAAGAAAATGTGACAGTTGATTCACATGACCATATGGTAATTTATGCATACTAGAAATCATTTTTACTATATTTAGTCGATATTTAATTAGTTTTTTTTATCTAAAATTTTATATTTTCAATTTTAAATATGTTTAATTATATCAAAATTTCTAAATAAATTTAAATCTAATTTCGAGTTTCTTGAACTCTTTTACAGCATGATGCAGGTACATCTAGTCAACGTGGAACAAAGAGGAGACTTGATTTGACCGATCAGCCTGAGAGTTAGATAGTTTTATATTTTATGGACTACAAACCTCTAGTTTCATTTCAATATATGTGTTGGACTTGACATATAAATTTTATGGACTATCTAGATCTCTAGTTTTATTTTGAACATGTTATTATCATATATGTGTGTTTATTTATATCAGTTGACTTTAATATGATGATTATATATGCAGTCAATTATGAGATCATGTTATGTTCATTTTCATAATTATATGCATTTATATACATATCTATATATTTGCATTTTATCAAATTTTCAAGTAATACATGCACTATATAATAATTCTTATCTAGAATCAAATTTCATATATATATAACTTATCACATGGTTAGGTGACAAATTAAAACATTCCTTAAATAGTCTCTTAAATCATATTCATAATAAATTAAGGGCAAGTAATTCTAACTATTTTCCAATTACATAGCAAATATTTGAATCAATAAACAAAAAACCATCTCCTTGTATGTATATTTAATGTATAATCTATACAATTGAATAATTATATAAAATGTGGTAAATAGAAGACACATGAAATATGTATAATCTATAAAATTGAATAAGATATTTAAAAAGTGACATCGAACAAACATATATAATGTACATCAAGAAGTTTAATGTACAACTATATAACATGATGAAACATATATGTGCATGTAGATACAATTAAAGCTTATCAACTTTTAGGTGAATACCAAAAATTGATATTTACATAGTCTCCAGATAAAATAGTTTTTCAGTTCAACAATCACATTGTAGACCGACTTGATGAGAACTTGCAAAAATAATTAATGTAAGTAACTACAACTTTTACGAGTCATTTAAGTAAAAAATTCATGCAAGAAAAGAACTGCATATAGTAAATTCCATACAAATTCAAATGATGTTAGCCATAGGATGGATTAAGGGGACCTAAGAGGATATATAGCTTAAGGGGGGGTCTTAAGAGAATTCCTTAAGGGGAGATAAGAGGATGCATCTCATGAACCCTAGGATATGGCTTAACGGGTCCTAAGAGGATTAAGGAGATGTAAGAGGATATGACTTAAGGGTCCTTTAAGAGGACGAATTAAGGGGATGCAAGAGGGTGGATTAAGGGGAGATGATAGAATGCATTGAAGGAATGCAAGATGGTGGATTAAGGGGAGTTGATAGAATGAGTTGAAGCGATGTCAGAGGTTGGATTAAGGGGATGCAAGAGGGTGGATTAAGGGGAGTTGATAGAATGAGTTGAAGGGATGTAAGAGGGTGGATTAAGGGG
>VDFB02041803.1:0-19957 GCA_007258455.2 Sequoia sempervirens
CAACACTACTTGTTGATTCGTACTGTTGATCTGAAGAATTAGATTCTGATCCATCATCAGAATAGCCCTCCATTCGATGTGCTTTGCCTTTTCCGTAACAACAGTAACCCTTTGACCAAGGCTCGCGACAAGTGTAGCAAACACCATCCTTCCTAAGTTGCTCTCGGAGCTCTTCTGACATCTTTTGTGGAAACTTCTTTGGCTGACTTGAAGAATATTTCTTATCCTTCTTATGACTAAAGGATTTTAACTGAAATTTTGGCCTTGGGGCAGCCAACTCCATGCTCCTTGCCTTCTTGATTGCTTCATCCAAGGTTGGTGGATCAAAGGCTTTGACCCAACCCTTCATCGGCTCCATTAATCCTTCAGTAAACAAGACCACAAGTCTTCTCAGTAATGTTGGGCACCATTACTAACAATCTTTGAAAATCAACCACATAAGCTTCAAGAGATCCGTGTTGCTTCAACTATGTCGATTCTCGAATCCTCACCTCAGGATCCTTGGTATCAAATCTCTCGATCAACTTGTTGGTGAATTCTTCATAAGTGCAGATGAGGTTATGGCCAAGAGTGACCAAACCGTGGTACCACCATTCATGAGCAGCTCCCTCTAAGTGCAATGTGGCAAATTTAATTTCATCTTCCTTCGGCATTGGTCTAAGAGAAAGATAGTTATCCAACTTTTGCACCCAAGACCTAGCCGTACACTTATCACTTCCATCAAAATGGGCCAAAGTCACCTTTCCAAGTGCTTGTTGATAGTTTGTTCTTGGAACCATAGGAGGATGACACTCATTTCTTCCACCATTCCTCCTACTCCTTTGATTCATGAATTGATCAAAGGTCCATACATCTCTCATATCAGGAAGTAGAGTAACATACTCCATATAAGCTTGTCGTGCATCATCTGCAAAAGGTATTCCAACCTCTGCTGGTGTTTCCTCCCTAGGAGTGAATGTAGGGAAAAGTGGTCTAGAGGAAGATCCCCTAGTGGTTGCAATATGCTGTCCAACAATCCTATCCCTTCCATTGACCTCCGAACAATCATTCCCATAAGTTCCATTAACACCACTATTTTCTCCAACATGATTTTGTTGTGGTTGAGCATTATTTTGAGTGGCTTGCTGATCCAATTTATCTAGCAAGCGTGACATCATATCTAACATGTTGTCAAACTTATTTTCGGCTCTTGCTTCTCCTTCCTCCATTGAAAGTCTAGCCCCTTCCGACATGGTTGCAACTCCTTTACCAGTATCTTTCAAAGATTTTGAAAATGTCTCTGCCTCTGGAACGGGTGGAAACTCATGCTGACTTCTGGCCTGACCTTTGGTGTAATATCTAACTTCTCTATCGCTCATCTGACAACTGAACTAAATGTCACGGGATGGCAGCATCTTGGGCTCTGATACCACTGAAATATGCCCCTTCAATTTTTTCCCAAAATTTCACAACACAAACCAACACTATGCCAATAATTAGTGTTAGCTTCCAAAAGATAACCAAACCAAATATAATCTATGCCAGGAATGTTCACCAAGATCCTTTGAAAGGCGAGGTGATAGCATATGGCGATGGAAACTAAGCAAAAACAAAAATTGAATTACAAACTGAAATGCAAGGAGGTGGTGATCCAACCATAAGAGTTTTCACGCTACCACTTATTCAATGGGGGGAGAAACATTACAATATAAAACAATTCATCCACTTAGAAGGCATCCACTCAATAGTGGGGATTCGCCACTTATAAAGTGGGTGAATGATGAAGATACAATATCAATTTCCTCCACACTGACTTTAAACCATCCACGAGTTAAAGTGTTTGCATTAAAATTCACAAGTAAATGCAGCAATAATAATGACTAGATTAGCACTACTAATTCACTACCTTACAATGAAATAAATATGCAATTTACTAGTGTTACAATAATAAAATCAATGCAAATACTTGAAGGATGTTTCTTCCAACTTTTGAACCTCTCAAATAAAGAATTACAAACTAAAATCTGGATTATTAGAAATCTGATAACAATAACCAGCAAACTGAAATGTCTAACTAGCAAATTGTAGCACACTAAAAAGCTCACAACACTTCCAAAATACCTCAAAATGGTCTGAAATAAATTACAAATGCTTTCTAGGAGGTTGGTGCCCAATGTCCAACACATAAACTGCATCCAAAGCTCATCAAACAATTAAGCACGCATTCCAATGCAGCCCAGGCAAGGTATGGCCTCCCTAGAGGGGCGAACTTCAATATAAAATCAAAAACTTCAAATTAAAATCTGCAAATTCACGAGATGGGTCACCTCTAGCATAGAATTGATATGAGCAAACACCCACAACCAAAAATAAATCACACAAAGAGCTGTAAACAAAATCGACCTTCAGCCATGATAGAACCAGCAACTCAAAAACTATAAAAAATCTCCAAAATTCATCATCTGTGAAGCTCAATTTGCTAGTTTGGATGAGAAGCAGCAATATTCCCAACTAGGTGTTGTCTTTCAAACATGAAATTGGACAAATGCTAGGAGGCAAGCATTCCTCGAAGCCAAGATTCATGAAGTCATTCTGATAGCACAACAATAACATAAAATATTGGATGCCAAATGCTAAAGCAAAGCCTTCTCTTTTATAGAATTGGAGATGACCTTTCGAATTCCAAAACTCCCTCCAAGAAAGGGACGCCTATTCTCCCTTTTTGAAATATTTTAAATTTTAAAACACTTAATTCCATCTCATTTAGGCGTCCAAACTTCAAGGCATCAAAGACATTATAAAATATCAAATATTTTCTCCATGAGGCATCCACCCTTTATGACCACCTTTCAAACACAACTTCAAGTCATTACATTAGGACAAGGGGGCAATTTAGAAACATAACATTAATGACTTCAAATAACTAATTTCTCCAAATATTGCTCCATTAAAGCCAAAACCAAAATTACTCAACTGCTCCAACAGAAATGGAAACTCACTGAAAAGCTATCAACTGGATCACTGCCAAAATTAGAACTTACTAAAAATAGTAAACTCTGAGAAATGCCAAAAAACCTCCAAACAAAGGAAACCCTAATTTCACCTCAAAAACCCTGTGGGCCTCCGGAATAGGCTGATGAACCTCAAAACTAATTACTGATGAGAAGGGGACATTACAATTTCAATTCATCACAACCATTATATTTGAGAACCAACTGTCCTGGCTAGAAGTTTGCCTGTCAAAAGTGTTTGATGTACTAGTATTTCGTCCTTTTTTTGCATCGCCTCCATTGCCCATTGGGCAAGTACTCTCTATTTGTCCAATTTGTTTAAATGGAAGTCGTTCCTTCAAGTTGTTCATGTCACCGACTCAGTTCTCGACAACAATTCTCCGACTTGGCACCATATACTCGACGGGAACTACAGCTTCTTGATCGTACATCAATTCGAATGGCTAATGGCCTTTTGTCACTTTCTATGTCTGTAATGTCCCCTTCTCGCTCTTGAGCAAGGTAGTGTTCAATTAGCCTATTCCAGAGTTCCTGTAGGCTAGTTGATGTGGTTAGGGGACTCAATGACCAGCATTGGAGTTCAGTGTTGGGTTCCAGAGGGGTTTCTATTTATAGGAGTGGCCGGTCTATGATGTCTGCAATCTTCAGTTGGCCACAATACTCTTCAATGGTCTTCAATTTTGCTCACTTTGGTGCTTGGTGTACACTTACTATTTTTAGATGTTCTATTTATAGTAAGTCATTTTTGGGGAGTTGGTCCCAATCCAGTATGTACGCAATAGTATTATTTCTCAATTGATTTGGAAAGCCTAAGGTTGCAATATTTAATAATTGTTTTATTAAGTCACTTAAGTTGTTTTATAAAGTTATTTTATAAACTTAATCTAAGGGGGTGAGTGGTCATTCAAAATGTACCTTGGGCCTAGGAGTGCAACTTAAGTTGTTTTTAAAAGAGATTTATTAATATTTTATTTCCCCATGAAGTGGGATGCCTAGAGAGGAGATAAAAAAATAATTTAAAATGTTTTATTTTTCCAAAGGCAAGAAGGGTGTGGGTTTTACGAGAAATTTGAGAGGTTTTTCAAGTCCATCGCCCTAACTTCTTTATAACACCATTTTGGCTCTCATTTGCACATCTCTACTTTGGCAACATAATGAAATGTTGCTGTTCCAAATTGCTTGGACTGCGAACTGAGGACGAAAACCCTCTTTGTTTGGGCTGGTTTTGGTGGTGAAATATCCACCCTAGTTAGATTGTGAGTGATTCTACAACAGAGATCATATAGAGCTTCACAGAGTTCGATTTTTGGTGATTGAAAATGAGGATTTATCAATATTTTTGAGGAGTTTTGGTGTGGTAGGTTAGTTCTTCAGTTTGGTGTGATTTTATAAGGATTTTGGTGTGTTTTATATCATTTTCTGGGCGTTGCTTTTCTGGACCTGAACCCATGTTTTTCTCTCATAGCTCTAAGATGGATTAAGATATCAAAATGGGTATTGGTGCATTAAATGACTCATCTCCAGCCGATTCTAAAGAGTATAAGTTTGTAATTTTTGAATGAGTATTGAATTTTCTAGGGAGGATTAAACTTTTCAAGGGTACACCCAAGTTGATACAAAAACTCCAAATTATGACCAGCAAAGGTGATGTTTTTTGTTGTTTAATGTTGGGGTCTGATTTAGTGGTTTGGACGTTGGACAGAGAAGAGTTTGTTTGCCCAAATCTTGAAGTTGATCAATGCCCAATATTAGAGCTTCATTGCTGCTGTTACAAGTCATTATCAGGTCTGCAACTTCCTATATCAGGTCTGATATCTCAATGTAATATTCTGATTATAAACTGAAAATGAATGCTTATGATATTTATTGCAATCACTATTGAAAAGGCATTGTTCTCTAGTGTTTTCATGTTCATTGCAATCATTTCTTATGCTAGATACATCTAAAAACACATTTGAAACAAACACAAACACTTTTGTTGCAAACAGAAGTTTTTAAAAAAACAAATCAAGGGTGTATGTTACAGTGGTATTAGAGCCAAATTCTTCCTGCCATCCTATGTGGTCATAAGAAAACAGCACTCTTCATTCTATGAGCGCAAGAGAATGGAGGTATATACAGAGGGAGATTAGAAAAGGACATTGGCAACCCCCACCTATTCCGAAAGGTTAGACAATATCATGGGTTCTTAAGGCTCACTGGGAGTCTTCTCAGGATACAAAAATGTAGCCGGATCAACCTGGTGGTGAGGACAGAACAAGAAGTAATATGGTTGAAAGAGGAAAAGGGAAAGCAAGATCATAGAGTCCTAGAACTAGGATGGAGAAAAAATTTGACACGATGATGGCATGATGTCTCAACTATTGGGAAAGATTGGGAAAAATATAGTGGTGCAAACTACTCCTAACAATCCTTAGGTCAACACAATGCATATAGGAGAACATAGTGCTTCAAATCAGCAGAGTGGTAATGGGGAACAGTGCACTACAGCTGATTCATACATCTCTTCTAGGCCCTTTCGGCCCACTTTCTTAGCTAAGGAGGCACCTCATCCCAATCCAAATACCTCTTTGCCATTTGTGGATGGCTTAAGGGGATATGTTGAGCATGACACTCTTCCTGAAGCTATTAAGATGAACCTATCTTATAATGAATTCTTGGACCAGAGGAGAAAAAGGAATGGAAACATAAATAGATTTGATCAGAGAGGACCAACAGTGCAGAGAGACTTGCAACAGGTTATTGGTAAGGTAGCACTTTCCCACTTTGATGGGAGTGATAGTTGTACAACGAAGGCTTGGGTACAGAAGCTTGATAATTATTTAGCTCTTAGACCCATGACGGAGGAAGAGGCAATTAAGTTTGCCACATTACACTTGGACGCGGTAGCACATGAGCGGTGGTCCCATGGCCTAGTCACATTGGGTCATTGGTCTATCACTACATATGATGAGTTCACCACTAGACTCATTGAAAGATTTGACAAGAAGGACCCCGAGATTCATTTCAAAGAGTTGGCCCAGCTTAAGCAATATGGTACAGTAGAGGCTTATATAGCAGAATTTCAGAGGCTTTCAATGATGATTACAGGGATTACAAAGAGGAGGATGGTGGTCTTATTCAATGAAGGTTTTATGGAGCCACTCAAGGGATGGATAAAAGCATTTGAACCACCAACTTTGCAGGAGGTGATGAAAAAAGCAAGGAGTATGGAGTGGGCAGCCCCTAAAACAAAATTTCAGTCCAAGCCTTTTGTGCACAAAAAGGATAAGAGACCTTTCACTAAGGACACTTCATAGCAGAAAAAATCAGTCACAAGGCTTGATGGAGACACACTAAATGACCTCAGAAAGAAGGGTTTATGTTTCAGGTGTAGAGAGCCAAGGTCTAAGGACCATATATGTGCTAAAGAGGGTAAAATACATCAAATAGAATACTATTCAGCAGAGGAAAGTGGCTCAGAAAGTTCAGACCGGCAATCTGATTTTGATGAGGAAGAAGAGCCTCAAGAAGTAATAGAAAAGGGGAAGGCAAAAGAGTGTAAGCTTGCCCAGCTATATAGCTTTCAGAAGAATGTCCTTAAGGGGCGGCGGATGATAGCATTGATTGACTTACAAGCTACACATAATTTTATTGATGAGGGACTCGTAGCACGTAGGGGACTCCACACATAGGACGTCGATGGATTTAGAGTGATGGTTGCAGACGGTTTCACCATTAACTGCACTCAAATGATTCCACAGCTTAGCATCCAGTTGGGTAACCACGAGTTCAAGGATGACTCTTATGTGGTTGGCATTGGGGATACAGATGTAGTGATGGGCATTCAGTGGTTGCGTTCACTAGGAGTGATCACTCTCAATTTTCAGACCTTAGAGATGAAGTTCAAATCAGAGAGTAAGAATGTGGTATTGAGAGGGATATCAAATGGAGGGCCTCGTGTTGTCTCTTACAAGCGTATGGAGAGGCTTTTTCAGACATGACCAAGTGGAGTGGGCAGCGGAGTGTATAGTCATGCCCGCGGTTATAAAGGAGGAGAAATGTTCATATCCACCCAATTATACAGGCTTTGCTTACTAAGCGAAGCAAGGTTTTTGGCAATATACCTCCTAGGAGGCCACCTATAGAGGCATAGAGCACATCATTGAGTTAGAGGAGGGTACTAAATAAGTTATCACTACACCATACAAGCACCCTAAGAGACACAAGGACGAGATAGAAAACGCAATCAAGGAACTTCTGGACATGGGGTATATCAGGTTGAGCAAGAGTCCATTTGCTTGTTCAGCGGTGCTAGTGAAGAAGAAAGATTGGACTATGCGTATGTGCATAGATTACAAGGCACTCAATAAGAAAACTATTAAAAATAGATACCCCATCCCACGGATTGATGAGCTCATTGATGAGCTACATGGTGCAATCTATTTTTCTAAGATAGACTTGAGGTATGGTTTTCATCATATCAGAGTTAGAGAAGAGGACATTGAGAAAACAGCGTTCATATGCCACTATGGACATTTTGAGTTCCTTGTTATGCCCTTCGGATTAAATAACGCCCCTGCTACATTTCAATCTTGCATGAATAGAGTCTTCAAACAGCTGTTACGTAAGTTTGTCTTGATATTTTTTGATGATATTCTTATTTACAGCAGATCATGGGAGGAGCACTTGAAACACTTAGATGAGTTGTTGAGTATTTTGGAGAGTGAATCATTATCCTGAAAAGATCAATGCTATTCTTGATTGGCCTCCACCTACAAATCATACACAGTTGAAGGGAATTTTTGGGCTTTGTAGTTTCTACAGAAGGTTTGTAAAGGGATTTTCACAGTTGGCTACCCCATTTACTAATTTAACCAAAACAGAGGCATTGGAATGGTCTGAATCAGCGTAGAAAACTTTTGATAGATTCAAGCAATTGATGAGCATGTGCCCAGTCTTAGCTATTCCAGACTTCTCCAAGACTTTTGAGCTTGAGTGTGATGCCTCAGGTGAAGGCATAGGTGGAGTCCCCATGTAGAATAAACACCATATAGCTTTTGAGAGGAGGAAGTTGAGAGGAGGTGAGAGAGCCTACTCTATTTATGACAAGGAGATGTTGGAAATCATTCATGCTCTTTCCAAGTTCAAACAATACCTTGTTGGGGGCAGATTTGTAGTAAAAATGGATCATAACAGCCTTAAGCATTTTCTTAATCAGAGGGATCTTAATGAGAGGTAGCAGAAATGGATGAGTAAACTTCAGGGATATGTCTTTGACATTGAATATGACAAAGGGAAAAAGAATCTCGTTGTTGATGCTTTGTCTAGAAGACCATATTTGAGCTCCATTTCAGTCATAGCAGCAGATTGGAAGGAAAAGTTAGAGGCTGATTATGCTAAGAACGCACTAGCAAACAGCATACTTGATGGGTCTTTACAGGATGATAGATACCTGGTAAAGGATGGTCTCATTTATTATAAGGATAGAATATGGTTGACTCTTGCTTCTAAGGTGAAAGAGCATATATTTAAGGCTTTCTATGGCATTCCGATGGCTGCTCATCCAAGATATTATAAGACATACAGGCAGATTTGTGAGAGATTTTCATGGAAAGGGATGAAAGATGACATACTCAAGTACGTCTATGAGTGTCAAGTATGCCAACAAAACAAAAATGAGCATACTTATCCACCTGGTTTATTGCAGCTCCTTCCCATTCCAACTCAGAAATGGGAAAGCATATCAATAGATTTCATCACAGAGCTTCCAAAAGTGCAGGGGAAGGACAATATTTATGTGGTAGTGGATAGATTGACCAAATTTGCTCATTTTTATGCTATATCAGCAGGGTTTACAGCAATGCAAGTGGTAGATTTATTTTTCAGGGAGGTATTCAGGGTTCACGGGACACCCAAGACCATCATTAGTGATAGGGACAGCAAGTTTATGAGTTTGTTTTGGCAGGAGTTATTCAAATCATGTGGTATGGAGCTAACGCCTAGCACTAGTTACCACCCTCAGACTGATGGGAAAACTGAGGTAGTGAACAAGTGGGTGGAAAGTTACCTACACAACTATGTTTTAGGGCAGCAGAAGGCATGGGTTAAGTGTTTGCACCTAGGAGAGTATTGCTATAACTCTACCTTCCATATGTCTATTCGGATGTCTCCATTTATGGCATTATATGGTTACGAAGCTCCCAACTTCGTTGAATTAATTTTTGGAGATTGCAGAGTGCCCAGAGCAAGAGATCTTCTTCAAGAGAGTCAAGATATCATGAAGTCTTTGAGAGAGAATATACAGCATGCTCAGAATCAGCAAAAACTATATGCTGATCAGCACCGCATTGAGCGTGTTTTTGAGGTTGGAGACATGGTTTATTTACGATTGCAACCCTACAGGAAGTCCCCTCTCAAGAAGAGTGGGTCGGAAAAGCTTAAGCCTCGGTTTTATGGTCCTTTCAAAGTTGTTAGGAGGATTGGAGAGGTGGCCTATGAGTTGGAGCTATCCGAGAACAGCAAGGTACATAATGTCTTTCATGTTTCTCGCCTTAAGAAGGCACTTGGTCGGAATGTGGTTCCTTCTACAGAGTTGCCTCCTTTGGATGAGGAAGGCAAGTTGATTTTCATCCCTGAGGCTATATTGGAGGTCAGAGAGCGTACACTGCAAAGAAGGGTGGTCAAGGAGTATTTGATTAAGTGGAAGAATTTGCTAGTGGAGGATGCTACTTGGAAGAGTGAGAAGATATTGCAACATCCTGAGTTGTGATTGCTTGAGGGCAAGCAATCTTGGGAAAGGCGGAATGTAATGTCCCCTTCTCGCTCTTGAGAAATGTAGTGTTCAATTAGCCTATTCCAGAGTTCCTGTAGGCTAGTTGATGTGGTTAGGGGACTCAGTGACTAGCATTGGAGTTCAGTGTTGGGTTTCAGAGGGGTTTCTATTCATAGCAGCGGTTGGTTTATGATGTCTACAATCTTCAATTGATCACACTACAATTCAATGGTCTTCAGTTTTGCTCAGTTTGGTGATTGGTGTACACTTACTATTTTTAGCAGTTCTATTTATAGTAAGTCATTTTTGGGGAGTTGGTCCCAGGCTAGTATGTACGCAGCAGTATTATTTCTTAGTTGGTTTGGAGAGCCTAAGGTTGCAGTATTTAATAATTGTTTTATTCAGTCACTGAAGTTGTTTTATAAAGTTATTTTATAAAGTTAAGTTGAGGAGGTGAGTGGTCATTCAAAAAGCACCTTGGGCCTAAGCGTGTAACTTAAGTTGTTTTTAAAAGAGCTTTATTAATATTTTAAATCTCCATGAAGTGGGATGCCTAGAGGAGAGGAAAAAATAATTTAAAATGTTTTATTTTTCCAAAGGCAAGAAGGGTGTGGGTTTTAGGAGAAATTTGAGAGGCTTTTCAAGTCCATCACCCCAATTTCTTTATAACACCATTTTGGCTCTCATTTGCACATCTCTACTTTGGCAACATAACGAAATGTTGTTGGATTTCTTCTAGATTTCTTGGGCTGCGAACTAAGGACAAAAACCCTCTTCATTTGGACTAGTTTCGGTAGTGAAATATCCACCCTAGTCAGACTGTAAGTGATTCTACAGTAGGGATCATATAGAGCTTCACAGAGTTAGATTTTTGTGATTGAAAATGAGGATTTATCAATATTTTTGTGGATTTTTGGTGTGGTAGGTTAGTTCTTCACTTTGGTGTGATTTTATGAAGATTTTGGTGTGTTTTATTATTTTATATCATATTCTAGGCGTTGCTTTTCTAGACCTGAACCCATGTTTCTGCTCATAGCTCTAAGATGGATTGAGATATCAAAATGGATATTGGTGCATTAAAAGACTCATCTCCAGCTGATTCTAGAGAGTATAAGTTTGTAATTTTTCAATGAGTATTGAATTTTCTAGGGAGGATCGAACTTTTCAAGGGTACGCCCCAGTTGCTGCAAAAACTCCAGATTATGACCAGCAAAGGTGATGCTTTTTGTTCTTTAATGTTGGGGTCTGATTTTAGTAGTTTGGACGTTGGAGAGAGAGGAGTTTGTTTGCCTAAAGCTTGAAGTTGATCGATGCCCAATACTAGAGCTTCATTGCTGCTGTTACAAGTCATTATCAGGTCTGATATCTCAATGCAATATTTTGATTATAAACTGAAAATGAATGCTTATGGTGTTTATTGCAATCTCTATTGAAAAGGCATTGTTCTCTAGTGTTTTCTTGTTCATTGCAATCATTTCTTATGCTATATACATCTGAAAACACATTTGAAACAAACACAAACACTTCATTGAACAAGCAACCAACAAACAGAAGTTTTCAAAAAAAAAAATCAGGGGTGTATGTTACAGTGTCGTATGATAAGCTCATAGTACGGCTGCCAGCTTCTCTTCCCAGTCAGCTTCTTCGATGCCACAGGACTTGTGAATGACCAAGACAAGAAACTTATTTGTGGATTATGCATGTCTATTCGCTCTCGGGTAGTTTGGGCATGATAAGTTGTGAAATATTCGAAACTTTGTCATCATCAAGCGAATGACATGATCAGTGAAGTGTCGTTTGTTGCTGGTGATCTATATTGTGATGCCATACCTTGAAACAATCTACTCGTATATGAATCTCACTGTACTCACTGCTATGTTGTTTGGCAGTGCCCAAGCCTCTACCCATTTGGTTTTGTACTCCGTAGCAACGACTATGTACCTGCACTGATGTAGTTGGCTGACTTTCAACAGATCGATGAAGTCCAATCCCCACCACTCAAAAATTTCTTGGGGTTGCGATTGGAACTACGGCATGTAATCTCTTTTCAGTAGTTACCCAACTCTCTGGCAAGTATTGCATCCTACCACCCACTCTCGAGCGTTGGTGTGCAATGTCGGCCACCATAGACCTTCCAACAGGATTTTAAGTGTTGTAGCATCTAGCCACATGTGTCCTCTAGCCAATCCTTCATGTGCGTCCTTAAGTACTCCTGGAATTTCCTCTTCCATGGCGCATCGTCGTAGTACCTGGTCTAGCCCCATCTTATATAGCAGTCCATTAATGAGTTGGAATGTTTTACTTTTCAATACCAGTTTCCTTCACTCTCCTGGCGGCATCTCCTTTGAAAACATGAAGGTAGAGAGGTATTCTCTGATGTTTTCGTACCATGAGGGTAGTGCTGCAATTTGAAATAAGTGTGCATCTAGAAAATCTTCATTTACTCCTTTTGGAGGTTCACCTAACTTGATTCTTGAGAATTGGTCAGCAATGACATAGCTCTTCCATGGTCCAACAATAATCGTGAATGTGAACTCTTGTAGTAGGAGGAGCCACCTGTTCACTTTCCCTTGAATTATCAATTTGTTCACCAAGTACATGAGGGCTTGGTGATCGACATAGAATGTGAAGGGGGTTGCCAACAAGTAGTGTTTGAACTTCTATATGGCGTAAACCATCCCGAGTGCTTCCCTCTTCGTCATATTCTAATTCTTTTCTGCTTTTGACAGTAGTCGACTAGCAAAGAATAGTGGGTGGACTAACCCTTGTGGTCCCACTTGTGCCAATGTTACTCCGATGGTGTAGTTTGATGCATAGACATGTATGTGGAACTCCTTACTCCAATTGGGATATGCAAGGATGGGAAAACTTATCATGTACCTTTAGTTCATTGAAGGCCTTCTCCTAGTCTTCGGTCCACATAATGGTTGACCCTTCCTTGTGAGCACGTCTAACGGGTAGGATATTTGGGCCAATTTTTTGATAAACCTTCTGTAATACCCAACATGACCCAAGAATGATTTTACTCCGGTGAATTTTTGAGGTGGTTCCATTTGTACGATCACCCGAAATTTTGTCTGGGTCAATCTTCAATCTAGCTTTGCAAACTGTGTCTGAGTAGTTTCCCCTAAGGCACCATGAATCAACACTTCTTCGGATTTAATGCCAGTCATGATGCTCTGCACCGTTCCATACATCCTCGAAGAGCCTTCAGATGTGTGGGTTCATCATTGTAGATCAACCAGTCATCCAAGAATTCCTTAAATTCCCCACTGACATATTGTCAAATATATGTAGATGTAGAATTATTCTTTGGAAAGTCATCGGAGCAGTGCATAGAACGAATAGCATCCGGTTATATGCATACATTTGTCTTCAACCACGAATTTTGTCTTCAATTTATCTTCCTTGGCTATGCCTATCTGATTATAACCCGAGAATCCATCCATGAATGAATAGATTTCATGGCTAGCCGCCTCTTCCAATATTGAGTTAGTGAATGGGATCGAGAAAGGGTCCTTTATAGTTACTGCATTTAGACTTCGGAAATCCACATGAATCTGAATTTGTTCGGATTCTTTCGTCAATGATATGACAATTAGTGAAACCCAGTCACTGACTTTGACTTTGAAGATGATTCTTGCTTCCAACATTTTTTCGATTTCCTGTACCTTAGCAGCATATTTTTATTCATTGTGTAGGGTCTCTTCCATTCTGGTTGTGTTCCTGGTACCAAAGGGATTCTATTCACACATAACTCTGAAGGTACGCCTTTCAAATCTTTGTACGTCCACACGAAGGCATCCTTGTATTCTATGAAGATCTTGAATGTTGCTACCTACAGCATTGGATTCCAGTCCTCTCTGACAAATTATTTGGGGGCTATCCTCCTCTCCTAAGTTCACCTTTCTTTATTATTGGTTCTTCATGCTTGATTGCCTTGTCTCATTCAAAATTATGTGTTGGTGTGTCAACCATCTTGGCCACTCCCTCATATTCTCCATACTCTGGAGAAAATGCTTGATTCGTTGAGGCTTTGTCCTCTTCTTCTACTTCAATCTCCTCGACTTGCAACATATTACAGTCTTGTTGGAACATTTCGTAGTCATCCATTTGCCAGTGGAAGAGTCCATTGAGCGAACTTGTTTCGTCCTCTAAGCAATGTTGGAGGTCCATGACGCCTTTGTCATTTGGTTCCATGAGTCTCCTTTCTTCATTTATTCTTGATCCTCCTTCGAACTCCAAGTCGAATGATGCCAATTCTTCGCTTATTGCTTGGTTCCTCAAGTCGATCATGTACTTTCTCCCATTGTTTTCTATGGAGAGTGTATTTCATTTCTAGTTGTGGTCGGACTTGGTTGCAATCAGCCATCCTCTCCTGTGTAATGCATCATACACATTTTTCTCCAATGGGATGACCATGAAATTTAATAGGAACGATTGGGTCCCCAATCGTCACTTTTTGTGCCATCAACGTTGCCAATGGCTTGTTGCCATGCAGGTGGCGCCCACCAACTAGAATGTCATTGACCAAAGTGTTAGCTTCTCGAGACACTTCCATGTATCTTTGCGCAAAGTGTTAGCTTCTCGAGACACTTCCATGCATCTTTGGGCAATACATTGACTTCCGATCCTCCATCAACAATCGTGTTTGTTAAACTCTTTACCTCAATCTCCATCTATACAACAGTCTATCTCTTCCCAATGATCATCGTCAACAACATTAGGTTGATGATTTGTTCACCTTCGAGTGGTGGCTCAACTACCATCCCTTTTCTTCAACCTTCCTGTTGCCGACTTTGCTCGTCACCAACTATGTTTGTTATCGCCACTCCAAATTGTGGCATTGTTTGGAGAAGGTTTGTCACTTTAATTGGTATAGTCATCTATAGCATCTGTCGTACAATGTTCTTTTCAAACTCTGACCGCAACGAGGTACTTGCAGTTCTATGAGAGGTTCTTCGTTCTTTTGCCATCGCCTATTCTACTTCAACTTTAGCCTCATTCATTATTTTTCCGTACGAGGATCTAGGCATATTGCTTTTTTTGTCTGTGCTCTAGTAATTGCCAGCACTTCCTTGTCTCGTTCCTCCATGTCCAGCATTTTGATGCCTTTTTTCGGGCAATCAATGTCTTCATGGTCACCTGATCCACACCACTTACACAACATCCCCGTTTTGTCTTGATCACTCTGGCATTCTTGAGTGAAGTGGCCCCATTCACCACATTTTCAACACTGGATCATTACATTTTCAGCACTGGATCATCGGTAGCCCTTTGCAACATACTGGATTCTACTCCTTGGTCCATTGTTGTTGAACCGATTGTTATTTCCTTTTTTATTACAATATCCGCTTGGAGATGCATTGGTATTAGTATTGTAACATGTCAACCCTTCAGTGTACTAAAAATTTCTAAATTTACATCATACAAGTAAATAAACATGCTAACAAGTAATTGCAATCAAAAATTTATTTCTTTTATTGAAAATATACAAACAAGATGCTATATCATATTACAATAAAGATTCCACTTCATTACAATAACTTCACAAATACACGTAAAAGGAATACATACCTTTACATACATAGCTCCAATGAGCTTTAGAACTAATACCTGTAAAACAGTCCAAGATTTTCCCTTTAAAATCTTGGTTCATCTGTCTTCTACTTTGGAGGAGAAGCATCACTCAGGCGCTTTTCCACCAACCATGGACACATAATGCGGTCCACCGCACATCTATCATTCGATAGATGGCCCTTCCCTTTGACGAAGAGATTGGTAAAGTAACCGCTAACGACAACCAACTGAGCATAGTGTTGTGTCCTACATAACTAGAACATTGTAATCCCACAATCTCAAACTAGCATGTAATACGGGATCACGGTGAACTGACAGTGTAGTCTCAAACATCACACAGTCTAAGTGGATGTCGTACATTGCACTACTTTGATCAAAGTGTTCCATTCAATATGTTCTACTAAAGGTCATTTGTCACATACACTATTCAAGGCCAATTTGACTTAAGGTTATCTTCAGCTATGCATAGATATTGTCCTTCAATGGATAGTCCATCATCCCAGACTACCCTACAACATACTAATCTACTAAGTAATTACACAAGCTAGGTATATCCTTCAATGGATAGTCGATCATCCCGATTACCAGATAACCTACCTTCAAACAATCTACTTACATATAAGTATATTAAACCCTCTCCAATATTGGATGACCTCTCCTAGGATGGTGCAGAAGTACCTAGTGGAGTTATGCCTCCAAGAGGCATTCTTGTAAAAGTTTGAATTTTCATCATGTAAAAGGTCATTTCAAATGTAATTGAGTCTCTACTAGGTTTCTAGGAGGTCAAATATGTCAAATTGCAAAAAATGTCTTTTTGTTGCAAAAGATGCAAAATTGTAAGAAGATGAAGAGTCAGAAAGATGAAGAGTCATCTTTGTAAAAAGAGTTAGTGAGTCGGTTGTAATTGATGGGGCAGTCAAGAAAACTCATGTAAACATCTATTAAGGGCCTTGTGAAGGCGAGCCAAGCATTGAACTTGGTATTTTGAACAAATTTTGTGAAGAAAGCACTTTGTTCTACAATTTATGTGTTTTCTCTGTTGTTTTCCAGCCTTGTACGGACTATACAGCATTATTTAGGCTATAATTTCAATTTGATTTCATAGTGTATAGAGTTAGCTCCCATTTGAAGAAGATTTGAAGAATTTTCATTTAGTTTAAAGGATTTAAGAGCAACTTTATAGAAAATTGTTTGAAACCCTCAAATCAAGGGTTTTGAGAGTCTAAGAATGGTTTATCAACCATTCCACCGATTTAGGCTTTGTAAATCGGTGGAATGGGTTAGAATAGGTTGTCTTAATGTGTTTATGATTGCAGACACAGGGGAGGTCCAGATACAAAGATTTTGTTGCTGTCCACAAAGAATTTTCTGAGTTTTTGGCATGATAAAGGTGGCTCCAAGATGAAATTAGTTGAAGATGCATTAGAGAAGGTTGGAAGTTGGTTCCTAGAGCTTGTGCAGACCTTATTCAAGGTGTTTGAAGCTGTGGCAAGGTGTTTGGAGGTTTGGAATGTTTGCTTTCAATAAACTCTTGTCTTACTAAGTCAAAGAGAGGCCTAGAGTGAGGGTTTTGTTATTTGCATAGTTCCACCAAGTTGGCGGGGAGAGGGGGGGGACTCTCTCAGCGGCGGGGGCCCTAAGTTTGGGCCGAGGGGACGGGCGGCGGGGGGGCGGTGCTGAAATACATATAGTACTTGAAAAATTAGTTATAAAAAGATGTATAACTGTAAAAGCCTAAGGAATAAGTAAATTTTAGAGTTTAAACACATTGCAATGATTTCATTGAACTAGTGAACATTGAAACAATGAAAATCAAAATGAAAATATACTTGTAACTTAATAGACATTGTGATTGGAACGAGAACTAGTTGTTTCATAATTTGAATTTCAAAATTTCATAGTCATGATTCATAATTACAATCAAGTATCAACTATCAAGTTATCAACACAACAGTGTTCAAACTTCAAAAACAAAATAGTAAATACTAAATAGCTAATGGCCTGATGCCTCTAATGATCTAATCATCTCCGACTCCAACTCCAATCTCCATGTCAATCTCCTCATCATTGGAACCATCGGACGAGGACCCCAAATGCTCAAGCTCATCTAAACCAATACCAACCAGCCCTGTCTGTGTAGCATCCTCATCTATCTGTGCTGGCTCTTCTGGCTCTACATCCCATCTGGCTGCTGGACTCTCCTTGTATGTAGTTGTGCTGCGATCAATGAGACGTAAGGCACTATGGACAGCCACAAGCTTCTCTGCCCTCCTAGAAGTGAGCCTGTTCCTCTTAACAGAGTGGATGAAGTTATAAGTGGACCAGTTCCTCTCAGAAGCAGAAGAACTAGAAACCTGGGACAGCAAACGAATGGCTAGAGTAGTAATCAAAGATCTAGGCCCATGCATAGTCCACCACAACTTGGGGTCCTCCTGTGACATAGTCTCCAAATCTACTTTGGCTGCCTCTGAATATCCCCAAAGAGTAGCAAATTTTGTCCACTCAGTACGAAGCAAGCTGGCCTCTATAGGATCATACATTTTGTCAATGGCCTTCATGAACCCTTCCTTCACCTCAACATCCTCCATAGGTGTCATTCTGCCGGGACGTGGCACATACCACTTTGGGTTCAATGCGTAGGCAGCCATGTGTAAGGGAGTGTTGAGTTTCTCCCATCTATGCTGAATGATTGGATAAATATGCTCGGTGTAGAATTGCATTGTGGGGTCCTTCTCTCGCACTTTAGCCTTCATTTGATCAAGCATGGAATCAATACACTCGTATACCTCTCCAAGGGAAGGTGCATTAGAATCCCCAAATCTAATAACTTTGAAGACTGGCTCAATGATGGAGACAATATACTTGGCATCAGCCCAAAAGACATCATTCTTCACCACCTCCTTAACCCTCAATCCCTGCTGTGTCTTCGACTCAGGCCATCTGTTCCATTCTGCTGTCATTACCATTAGTTGCAATGGCTCTTGCAACTCAAGCATCCTCTCCAAGAGAATAAAGTATGATGCATACCGAGTCTCTACAGGCTTCAGGAATTCCTTCTTGGAGAAGGACCTGAAAAGTGCATGTGAATGATGATGGTTGCAGATAAACATCTGCACATCTCTAGCATCACTGACAATAGATTTGATCCAGCTGATTTTACCCATGTCCTTAAGTGCATTATTCATAGCATGCACACAACAAGGAGTCCAGAAAATATGTCTATAGGCTGCCTCAATCAACCTCCCTGCAGCTCTGCACACATGGGCCGCATCTGTCACTACCTGCACCACATTTTGTGGCCCAACCTCCTCTACAGCATCCTTGAGGATCTGAAACTGATAATGGGCATCCTTGCTATGCCCTGAACAATCAATAGCCCTAAGGAAATAAGGGCCCGCTACAGATGTGACAATGATATTGATGAGTGGACGATGCCTAATGTCCGTCCACCCATCCATGACTATGCTGCATCCACTTGTGACCCAGGTTCTCTTCATCTTCTCCATCAAAATATTAATCTTGGAATAGTTTTGATCCAAGATTGTTGTCCTCAATTTATTCTCCCCTGGTGGCACATATGATTGTCCTGCCCTTATTATTTTTGACACAGCTTCCTTATAATAAGGAGAGCGAGCCACGTGGAATGGAATGCCATTGGCAAAGAAGAATTTGCCAATGGCATCATCTGCCTCATCCTTTGCCTGCACATTGAATAAACTTGCTAAAGGTTGTGAAGATGCCATCTTACGTTTCCCCCTAGGCTCTGCTGCACTTGAACTGAACGGATTTGGTGGCCTTTGACTTTGCAAAATAGAAGTAGACACTGCTGAAATCTGATCACCCATACTCTTACGTTGCAATGTAGCAGATGTAGGCACTTCATCCTCACTACAACCCCATAATTTTAAAATTTCAGCCCTGTACTTCAAATTATTTGCCACAGCTTTGCATACATCTACACCTTTGCCTCGAACAAGAAGAAAATGTGCATTAGTTCTTGTAATGCTGCCAAACCATGTAAGCTCACACATGTGACACTTCCATAATCTAGTGCCCCCAGTTGCCCCAGGCTTTGCTGCTACCTTGGATGCAAATTGTTTTAAAGGTTTATTTGGATCAAAGGGGCCCTTGGCCCATTCTTGAAGGAGTTCTGAAGGGCAGCTATTATTTTTACTACCAATGGAACTTGTGGTAGTTTGAGTATTTGAGGCTGAGCCATGTTGTACTTGTGGTTGAACTTCACCCTCAACCTCCCCTCTTATTTGAAAGTCAGGATCATCTGATGAATCATTAACACTTTGAATGTCTGGTTCATCATCACTTCTATTGTGTGACTGTGAAATCATTATGATGATGATGCTGCAAAAACAATGTTAAAAAATAAAAAATAATCAGACCTACGATGTAAAAAAAAAATTAAAAATCAGACCTATAAAGTGGAAGCACAGGCAAGGCATGTGAACTGTTTGCTTTGCAAAATGTGGAAGCACATGCAAGGCATGTGAACTGTTTGACAGTCACATAATTCATAATTGAACTGTTTGACTGAAATTAAAATTTTAAAATGAAAATGTGGAAGCACAGGAAAGGCATGTGAACTGTTTGACTGAAAAAATCAGTCAAACAGTTCACA